>PVKS010020841.1:0-36149 GCA_004027875.1 Aplodontia rufa
TTTTTTTTTTAATTTATTTTGAGATAGGATCTCACTAAGTTGCTTATGACCTTACTAAATTGCTGAGGCTGGCTTTGAACTTGCAATCCTCCTGCCTTAGCCTCCTGAGCTATTGGGATTACAGGCATGTGCCACTGTGCTTGGCTCCACAGCATCTCTTGCTGGAAGATCTGACAGCCTCCTAACAGGTGTCCTTCCTCCTGTGCCTTGCCTCAACTTCCTGTTCTCCTGGGATGGCCTAAGTCACATCTCCCCTTCAGCTCAATCCTCTGCAGCTTCCCCTTCCCCTCAGAATGGAAGCCTAAGTCTTTTGCATGACCCAGAAAGCCCTGCAGGATCTGATGCCACTTACTTCTCAGCCCTCACCTCCTCCTCTCTCATTGGCTTCCTTTACCCTGGTTACCGTTCTTGTTAGTCCTTGACCATCCCAAGTCCACTCCTGTCCCAAGGCCTTTGCATCTACTTCCTGCTAAGCCTGAGTCATACTTCCTATAGATTCCCTCTCGGGCCACTCCCTCATTTCCTTGAGGTCTGATCAGATCTGCCCTGAACGATTTCCTGGCTCTTTCTCTATAAAGCAGTATTGCTGTTCCTCTCTAGCCCCTTTATTCTACTGTGGCCCTTAACGCCACTGTCGTTTTATAATTGCTTCTAGCTAAAAGGCCAAGAAATGATAATTCTGCTTATTTTAATATATACCTCCCCAACTAGATGGCAGACTCCTGAAGAGGAGGGAGTCTTGCCTGTTTGTGTCACAGGTGAGTCCTGGTACCCAGCTCAGCATCTGACCCACAGTGGCCACTGCTCAGCATGTATCTGGGGGCAGAGCAATGCAGAGAGCTGGCCTGGAGCCCTGAAGGGAGGGCGCCACTGATTTGCTCTCTGATTATTCTCCTTCTAGCTGCCCGCTCATAACCCCTTGCTGAGGGCTTCCAGGTCAGGTTGGCGGTGGGGAGGGAGCACGAGGCCTGGCACAGCGGGACTCTCAGTCCATCCTGCCCTGTGGGTTCTCAGCCTCTCCAGCACCTGCTGTTTCCCTCTGGAGTCACCCTCTCACACTCGTCCCCAGGCCTGGAGTAGCTTCCTCCTGTCCCTGTTGCTTGAAAGAAGTTCCAATATCAGTGACCTCCTCCTGCCACCCCCTCCTGCGGGAGTCAGTTTAGATGGCCATTAGAGTTCCCCAAGGTCTCCAGGGAGCCAGGAGAGCAAGCCCCAGTGCAATGTGTGGCCAGGCAGGGAAGCTGTCCCAGGGAGCCAGGCTCAGGGGACTCCCACTGCCTGTGGCCTGGCAAGGGCCCGCACGCGCTCCTCCTCCCCTCGAAGCTCAGCACCCTTGCCTCTCCTCCAGTGCAGTGCTATTCTTTCTAAATTCCCAGCCTTCTCACATTTGGCTACCCCACGGGGTGGGTTCTCTGCCCTGGAGACAGTGCCAGGCGTCATCTGGAGCCACAGCCTGACCCCTCCCTCCGGAAAGTCTGCGCTGCTGGCTGCACCAGCTTCCAGTCCCTTTTCTTTAGGCTTCAGGAGGGTTGTGGCTGCCGGCAGATGAGGCCTGCAGGGTACTGGTGGTGAACCTCTGCCCTGAATCTCCAAAAATAATTTTTGATTTGGCTCCAGAACATGGTTCTGTTCTTCATCTGCCTGCAGGAGCCCTGGGAGTGGCCAGATGCTAGAGAAAATCCAAGGCAGAAGATGAGGGTGGTAGTCCCGCCTTGGTCCCTCCCTCCCCGGGTAGAGGAGGCATCACCTCCGGGACAGATGCAAAGCATTTGGCTTATCAAATTTAAGAAAGCATTGATCTGAAAAGGATCCATTATTTTAGTTACCTCCAAGGGGAAATTGCTAATGATTAAACTAGGATATGCCATCAATTGTTAGATCCCAAGGATATTACGGGGTGGAAATGAATGAACATCTTAAGGAAGATGATATACTGCCATGGCCTAGGGGTGCTGCTCCTGCCTCTCAAAGCCAGCACGGCAGCTCCCACCTTCTGTGGGGAGAAGGAGCAGGAAGTTCACTTCGGCTCCAGATGCTTTGGGCTCCTGTGCTTTCCAGTGCTAAGTGAGAGGAGACGGAGATGGTGGGGGTGTCAATAGAGGTCAGAGTTACGTGGCGAAGGGCATCCTGGGGCATAAGTGGAGAGCCATCTGCCACCCACAGAGCCTGCTGAATGACAGTCACAAGGCTACCACTGTCTTGCCCGCTCGGAGTGAAACAGGTGACCTTGGCCCTTGCCCCCCTGCTCTGAGTCACCCAGAACCAATAAGTCTGGGATTGTCCTAATCCCTTCCTTGGATGACTTGACTCCCTGCATTTAGGAACGATCCCAGCCCTGGAAAGAGGAGAGAGAAGGTGCTGAAAGGAGCCCCGTCTCCTGCCTTTCTGAGAGGGAAACAGAACCTGAGCTGTAAAATCTAGTCCAAGGAGATGGGATGATGTGGAAGGGACAGGCAAGGGAGCAGGCTCCGAAAAACTCAGGCAGCCAACTGCAGCAGGAGGGCCTCAAATGAGATCTGCAGTAGGAAGGGAGTGGGACAACTCATCCTTTGGGCAATACAGTGGGCCCCAAGGTACTGTCCATTTACTTCCTAACAGGACTTCAGGGCCCATTCACAGCTGTGGGGGTGTTGATAGCTGGCAGCTCCAACCTGAGCCCTTCTCTCCTGTGATGGCTCTTGGCTGAAAAGCACTTCCTCCTTTAAGGTTGCCTCTTCTTTAGGGGCAGCCAGAATTCAGTGACTAGTAGATGCACGCTGCATGTGGGACAAGCTGCAGGGCCCACAGTTCGCCACAGAGTGGTTGAGGCCTTTGCTGTGCCCACATCGCTGCCCAGCTTCTCCCTGTGCCCAGCCCTGCCTTCTCCACTCCCCATAGGTGCTGGGCACAGGAGCACTCCCCAGGAAACTCGGATGCACCTCTCCAGCTTAGAGTCCACCTTGCAGGAACCGGACACTGCCACAGACAGGGAGGCAGCAAGCAGCTGGCCAGGGAAACAGGAGAGCCTTTCTCTGAGGCTGGGGGCAGCCTGCAGCCCTGGAGACTCACCCCCTGTGTGTGGGTCCTCTGGGGACAGGGGATTACAAGGGCAGCCCAGGCAGGAAGGCTCAGGGACTTTTGACAGGTGATGCGGCTGAGCGTGGACTGTGCCCAGGGCAGGGCAGGGCAGGTTCCCCTCCTATGTGCAGAGCAGATCGTATCTGAGCCACATACAAAGCTTGGCCTGGCCAGGTGTAACTCTGCAAGTGCTTGGAGGAAGGAGAGCATGTGGTTTTGGGTGTGCGTGGTTGTGTAAGTGCATGTAGGTGTGAGTGTGCACACATAAGGGCTCTTTATAAGTGGCCATGTGTGGGTGCAGACAACTTCAGGAGGTGACGCTCGTGTGTACCGTGTCCCTCAGCAGCTCTGGCCTCTCCAGCCTCACATCCTCTGCCCATGCTGTCTCAAGACGGCTCCTTCTTCCTCCTCAGCATCCTCTAGGGGCCTTTCTTGGTGAAGTCAACACCAATTCCCCACCACCCTTTCTTATTCTCACCAAAACATGAAGTTAATTTCTTTGCTGCTCTAACCAGAACTTTCAGGAGTGCCCGTTTTTATTTGCCAGTGTTTCCATTGCCCTAGAGCCTCCCGAGGGCAGGGGTGTGTCTCCATCACATCACCAAGGGGTCCCCATGCTTGGCAGTTGCGTCTTCCATCAGGCCAAGATCTCCCCAAAGATGGAGACTGAGTCTCCTAATTCCATCTCCCAGACTGAGCTCAGTAAGCCCCAGTGGTGTCCTGAGAGGAGGTAGAGAGCTAGGACCACACTCAGAGTGCCAGGCTCGGCCGCTTCCTGTGGACGGGAAGTCAGGGTATCTAGGTTCCAAGCTAGGCTCTCAATGTGACTTGGGGAAACTGTTGCTTTCTGGCTCCAGGTGACCCCTGGGACACCTCCCTACCCTGCCCTGTACTTTCACAGTTATGCTGGTGTCCACTCCCCAGGGTCCTCTGTGTCCCCTTCTTCGTCCCCATGACTGTGGCCCACCTGCCCATCCCCATTTTAAGCTGGTGGTTGACCTGACCACCATGGTTACCCTTCTCCTCAGCCACTGGAGGGAATGAGGAGGTCAGCAAGCCACAGGTCCTGGGTTATTACATTGAATAAGCTGACAAAAGCCATCAGAAGATAGATCATTTAATAGGAGATTAAAAACCAACAAGAGCGACCAGGGTTCTGACCCGGAGTGTCTGTGTTTCTAATTTAATTTCTTTTGCTGTTCAAATCAGAACCTTCTAAAATGATAAAAGTAGCTGTGTTTGCTCAAGGGTTTTATCATTAATTGATTTGGCTGAAGTTTTCCCATAAGCCACATCTTCTGGAACGCAGTTCTCCTGAGCCTCTGTGAGGGGTGGAGATGCAAGCCAACAGGGACAGGAGCTGGCCAGGGACCCAGGCTAGCCCTTCCCCACAGGTCAGCAAGCCCAGGCCCTGTGAGTGCTGCTGCTCCAGCTTCAGAAATGAGCTTCTTTGCAGCCCTACATCTAAAGGTTCAGAGCCAGGGTGTTCTATGGCCCCCGGAAGGCAGGCAGGCGACCTTCAGTGGCCAGGGCAGGCTTCCTGCCAGGTCTCCTCCCCCAGGTCTGTGCAGGTCAGTGAGGTTCTGAGCCACAGAGCTCTGCTTGGGTCTGGCAGGTCTGCTGGCCGCAGGCCCCTTTGTACTTCCTCCCTTGGTTTTGCTGTTCCTTGGTCTCTGGCTGCCTTCCCGCCAGCTGAAACGCTGGCCTCCTATCCTCATGCCTTCACGATCGGAAGAAACAGCTGCTTTCCTCCAGCTGTGATTCACAATCCCCAGGTGTCTTCATCCGCTGTCTGTTGATAATAACACAATACCACACTCCAGGGACGTTATAAAGAGAAGAGGCTGATTTTGGCTCAGGATTCTCAAGGCGCCACATCTGGTGATGGCCCTCACGGTCCTGAGGTGACAGACAGGGAGCGCACACGTGTGTGTGTGTGTGTGTGCGCACATGCCCTGGTCTCTTCCTCTTTAAAACCACCAGTATTAAATCATGGTGGGGGGCTCTACCTCAATGACTATCTAATGCTAACCACCTCCCAAATGCCCCACCTCTAAACACCATCTTTGGGTTTAGCGTGCAACCCCGTTGCCTCTCAGCGGGATAGCTCACATGAGTTTTGAACCATATCCAAGCAGGGGAGTCAGGGAAGGGCTCTGATTGGCTTGGCTTGGTCACTTGCCTAACCCTGGACCAGCGCTGGGTGGAGTGGGATCCCAGAAGAGGGGGAAACTCCCATTTGGACTAAGTGGGAGGGAATGGTGGTGGGTGTGTGCTGGGTGAGGTGGCGTTTCCAGGTAGGGAAGGCAGACAGGGCCACCTCCCCGAATGAGCTGGTTCGTTACTATAAAGAAGAAAATAAAAGTTGTTAAAAAAAAAAGAACAAAACACTGTTGATATTTGGGTGTACTTCATGCCAAATATATTTTCCATTCAAAAGGCAAAAATGCCTGAGTAGAGAGTGTGCAAAGACATTTCACCGAGGAGGAAAGTGAGGGGGCTGGGACTATGGGAGGATGGTGGCACTGTAAACAGGGGACTGCACGTCAAAACCTCACAGCGAGGCGGTTTTCTACCCACCGAACTGCAAATGGGAAAACACCTCCGCATGGGAGACGTGGAAAGTAGCACTTACTCAGCCTGGGTACGCTGCTCAGAAACGCAGGCCGCAGCGCCCCACAAGGAGGGAACCCAGCGGTCGCATTTTGGGGTGTGAATTCCAGGAGACAATCGCACCTGTGTACACAAGGAAGCATAAGGGCTGCAGCATTTTAGAATCAACAATGTTGTCAATAATCTCAGCATTTATTAACCAGAAAAGCAATAAATGAAGTGTGGGATACTCAGAAATGGAAGTCTTGACAGCATTGAAAATTAATGAACAAATGCTACAAGTTATCAAGATGGATTAAACTCACAAACATATTGTTGGCTGAGAAAATGCAAATTGCGGAAAGCCTCATACTATTTATTAAAATGTAAAAATGTACAAATAACATTATGTATTACTTCTGGATGCATACATAGGTAGTAAATATTTAAAAGCACACATGGGAATACCAGCTGAGTGGCTACGGATGGAGAAGGAATTGGGGAAGAGGATACAAAGGATTTCAACTATATGTGTATTGGTCCTTTTAAAAACCTGTTCTAAAGCAAAATTTTTAAAATGGAGATTTCTGTTTATATATAAATCTATGAGTGTGTACGTGTGTGCGCAAGGATGCATTTTTTAATGTCCTGTTTTTCGCTTGCCACTTTATAATGAGCATGAAGACCTGGTTTTTAATGATTTCATAGCTTTCCCTGTATGGATGACCAGAATTTATGAATGCACCTCCTGCAATTTTATATATAGACTGTTTCTATTTTTTTTTCTCATTACAATGACTGTTCTTATACACATTATTTTCTTGGAGCAGAAAGCTGGGATCACTGGGTCAAAGATTTGAGCTATTTTTAAAGTTCATGATAATTATCGGGTGAGAGTGTTAGTCAGAACTCTGGGATGCAAGTGACAGAAAGCCAGTTCGAACCAGCTTTAGAAAGAAGGGAAAGGTGTTGGCTTATGTTGCTAAAAAGGCCGGGGAGAGAAAGCTACTTTGAGGGGTGACCCTGTGTCCTGAGGGCTCCGTCCAGCCTCCTGTCCCTCTCTCTCCCTCCCCCTCCACTTGGCACAAGATGGCCCCCAGCGCTCCAGCACTCACTGTCTATATTCATTTCCTGAGGATGCTGAGACACATGATAACAAACTTGGTGGTTCAAGCAACAGAAATTTATTCTCTTACACTTTTGAAGGCCAGAAGTCCAAAATTCGTGTGTCAGCAGGGCCAAGCTCCTTCTGGAAGCTCTAGAGAAGGATTCTTTCATGCCTTTCTCAGCTTCTTTTTTCTTTCTTTTTTTTAATTTTCCTGTGCTGGAGGTTGAAGTCAGGGCCTTGCACATGCTGAGCTGCACCCCCATCCCGCCTCTTCCAGCTTCTGCTTGTGGACACTTCTTGACTTGTGGTGGCATCTCTCTCTCTCTCTCTCTTCAGTTTTCTTATCACCCTCTTTGGGTGTCTAATATCTCCTCTGTATCTAAATCTCATATCAGCGTACTTGTGATGGCATAATCCAGAATAAACTTGTCTTTTCAGGATCCTTAACTTAATCAAATCTCTTGCTATAGAGGTAATGGTCACAATCACAGGGTTTGGGTTTAGGACGTGAATCTATCTTTGAGAGGGAGACTTAACCTACCACAGCCTCTTCACAGCTCAGAACCCACAGGACCAGCTCAGGTCCCAGAGGATTCTGATTGGCCAGTTTGGGTCACACGGCCATTCCCAGGTCAATCACTGTGAGCCAGAGCAGGCAGGGCTTACCTTCCCAGCCCAGCAGTTGGAACTGGCACCTGGGATGAATGGAATCCTTATAGGATGGAGGAAAGGTAGCTCTCAAGGGTTGGAGGCTGGGCAGGTAAAGTACCTGTCTCCTTGGGCAGGCGGGAATGTGAAGGGCATTCTAGAAAGGAGATAGAGCAAGAGCAAAAGTGCAAGAAAAAAAAAGTGGGGGGTGCTCCTTGCCTGGCATATGTGAGGACGTGGGTTCAAACCCCAGCACCGCATACACTATGAAATGTTGAAGCAACAAAAGCCACATGAAATACCAAATAAAATTGATTCTCCCCAGATCCACACTATCCCTCTTTCTTAAAAAAAAAAAAGAGCTAAGGAGTAAGCTTTGTTAGTTAATGTTTAGTTGCGATGACCAAAATACCCAACAAGACCAAATTAGAGAAGGAAAAGTTTATTTGGGGCTTACACTTTCAGAGATTGAATCCTGGCATGAGAATGCCAGGTCTAGTCCAAAGTAGACTGTGGGGAGGGATGATTTTGGTTCTCCTTTGCCCTGCTTCTCCCTTCATCACCCCTGTGATTCGTCCCAGGTATGCAGAGGAGGAGGCTTCTTCACTCGGAAAGTGGGTAAGCAAGGGGCTGGGCCGGTCAGCAGGGTACTGATGGCCTTTCCCAAAATGATGGATGTCTGCCGGCTGAACTACTGTTCCAATTTGCTCCCAATTTGGACAGCCGCCTTACCCACAATTCAACTTGTCAGGGCCACCAATCACTCTGCACAATCAGACCAAGGAGGAGGTAGGGGAGACAGAGACAGGGCCCAGTGGTTGCTGGAGGACCCCAGGCTGGGAGCAGGGGTTGTGGAGTTGGGGTGAAGAAGATATGAAGTCCTCTTCTCCCACCTTACCTGCTCCCAGCACCTGCCTGATTCCAGCCCTCCCACTAGTTCCTGTCCCCTGGAAATCAGCATAATGAGCCTGTGTTTATTATCCTGCCCCATTCTGTCCTCTGCTGAAGCTTCACCATGCTTGAAAGTCTCCACAACTTTCTGCTACCTCCCACCCCATCTCCAGGCCCTGAGTGATGTGGCGGTGGGGTGGGGTCATTCGTTCATTCACATTTTTATTGATTTGTTCCAAAAGCACTGATTGAACAGCAACTACGACACAACGATGCCTGCAGTTCCGTGAGGACAGCAGACATTAATGGAACAATTAGACTGAGAAGGGTACAACCTCAAACTCAGCCGAACAGCTGGAGGAGGAAAGATCCTGAGAGCAATGAAGGCCTGGAGCTGAGGGGTCTCCAGGTCTGCAGTCTCTCTCTCTTCCCTTTCTTCAAAGCTCAGCTTAGGCTCACTGCCTCCAGGGAACCCTCCCTCGTTGCCTCACTCCTATACCCCAATAATGAACACTTTGTGATCAGTTGCTAGATTGAAGACTTCAGTTGGTAGAGGCCTTATTTTTTTATTTTTTTGGTACTTGGAATTGAACCCAGGGGTGCTTTGCCAATGAGCTACATCCTAGTCCTTTTTATTTTTTATTTGATTTAATTTTGAGACAGGTTCTTATTAAGTTACTGACGCTAGTCTTGAACCTGTGATCCTCCTGCTTCAGCCTCCAGAGTTGCTGGGATTACAGGTGTGCACCTAGCTCCTGGCTCTCTTGGTTGAATCTTGTTCTTTGATTAAAGCTCCCCACATATGGACAACCCAGGACAGAGGGCTGGGAATCTGCTTACCCAAGTATGGCGGAGGCACCACCAATGCCTCCTTAGGGCCCAGCTTGGATGCCTTGTCCTCCAGGAAGCCTTCCTTGGCATGAAGCTTGAGCCTGGGGCCCATTTTCTGCCCCCCCATGGCACTTCAGTTCAGAGGGCATTGGAGCTGCCACCTACCCCCACCTGCCTGTCTCCACCATGTGCCTCTGAGACACCCAGCCTTACTCTAGGGATTAGAAAAGCTCTCCCACAGCCTGCTCCTGCCTGTCCCTGCCCTCTGCTAATGATGATGTAGTGGCCAGCTTTGATCTACAGCGGCTGCCGCCCTCCAGGAGGAATTCCCGGGCTCTGGACATCATTCTCCCTGTACTGGCCATGGTGTTCCTGGATTCATCTTGCCGAAGGAGCTGCTGCTGCTTAGAATAAACTGGGAGGGTGACTCCCTGCCCTCTCTGGCCAGGCCCTGGGAAATGGCTGGTAGCAAGGGGGTCAGGCCATACTGACAGAGCTGGACCCAGAGTCCACAAGCCTGGGGGAGCTGGGGTTGGGGAAAGGGAGGTGACCAGCAGGCCTGGGTGGTCTGAGTGTCATCCTTCAGGGTACTTCTTTCAGAGTGGGCACTTCCCTCCACCCAGTGAGGTGTGGAGTGCCTGCCTGCAAGCTTGCCCAGTCCTGGGGACCTGGGACATAGACACCCACTGCCCTTCCTTGCCAGGCAGGACAACCCATGATGAAATCCTCTAGACTGCAGGTCCACTTTGAACCCCTCTGATGTGCGAATGTCTGCTCTGGACAGGAATCAAGTTGGGGACAACTGCTGTCTGCTACAGGAACTACTCTAGGATCCTCAGTGATGGACTCTCCTGGTGAATTTCAACTAGAGCTCCTTTGCCTGGCATTGATTTATGCTCCCAAGCTTCCCAGCACTCAGGGCTGTGAAGGGAGGGCTGTGCACATCAGAGCGGGTCTGCTTAGCTGATCTCAGCAGCGATCCAGCCTCCCACCAGATACGTGGGAGCTGGCAGGGGCGGAGAGGAGGCCGCTCTCTCTGCGGGGCCCGTGGTCACATGTCTGCCTCCCAGGGTGGGCTGTTCTGAGACTCAGAGATCTGGGTTGTTTGGGCCCTGGCAACAGCACTATGCATCTAGAAGGGGCTGAGAAAAACTGCTTCCACCCCTGGGGCTTTACCTTCCTTTTTTGGTACTTCTTTCAAGGTCCTCCCTTTTGATCAGCCTGTGTTTTCATCCCCCTTCCTCCTCTTGCACTTCCCGCAGCCTTCTCCAGACCTTCCCTGTGCCAGACAATCTCCATTCGCCCTGCTTGCCTTTCCCCGCACAGTGTGGCTGCCTCTGCAGCTCCCTGCCCCGGGGACTCTGGCTGGGGCACCAGCAGCAGATCAGAGGGTGGAGTGACAACAGGTGGGTGGCTGTCCCTTGGATTGGGATCTTTCCCTGCCGAGTGAGAGCACCTAAGCTCCTGGCAGCCCCTGCCCCGCCCTGCTGCCTCCTTTACCTACCCTTTGTGCGCCCCTTCTCGGCCTTGCCCTCCAGGGTAGGTGTGGCTCTCCGTGCTGTCAGCTCCCAGGATGCACCACCCTTGCTGGATTTCCAGAATCTTGTGCACACATTTGTCAAAAAGTCCCTTCGTTAGACCCTCACCCTCTCTTTGAGGGGCTGGCTGTCTCTCCCTGTTTTCAACGCCCCCCCCCTTCCTTCAGTTTTTCCCTTCCTCTCATCTTTTCTTCCCAGGTCCTCTCTTCTTCTTTTGTCCCTTCCTGGTTTTCTTCCTACTGGGGAAGGGTGTGCAGGCAGCAGGTGGAGGGCCAGGCTCCCTGTGTTATGGTGACCTGTTGGCCCCTTGAGTCCTGGGCAGTATGGTTGTATTCAGTCATAACCGATTCACCCAGGTGCACAGGCCCAGGAGATTTGATTCAGGTTAGTGTACCCTCAGGAAAGAGATTTATAAAATAGATCCATTCCCTCAACGTATCTGACAAGAGATCATGTACCCAATGGGCAGGGCATGTCCAGTTATTTGCTCAGGATACTCCCGTCCACCCCAGTGGGGTGGAGAGGAGAAATTGAATTCCTTGCAGCATTTTCAAAAAAACATCAATCCTACGCAGTGCTCCTTACAAAATGGGGCTCCCTGCTCACATAAGTTATAGGAACTCTGCATTCTGTAGATTCTCACCATGTGCCATTCCATCAAAGGCTCTGAAAAACCCTATAGTAAAGAATTTCCTGCATTGTACATGCTTGGCCAGTGTCCCCAAAGCTGAGTCAGGGAACCTGATATCTTTTCCTTCTTTCCTTCCTTCTTTTCTTCCTTCCTTCCTGCTTGCCTGCCTGCCTGCCTTCTTCCATTCTGAATCATTTCTAGAACTCAAGGTTCTACAGAACACACTTTGAGAAATCTTGACCTCAGGCCTAGAGTCCGTAGCTGTGTGCCGTAGAGACATATAGCAGAATTTTAAGCCATGCCAGTTGAGGCTGGGAAAACCATTTCCTAAAGCGTCTTTCAAGTCTCTGTTTCTTCATCTCTAAAAAGGGAAGAATCCACGCTGGGAGGATTCAAGATAATAATCATTTCTTAGAAAGGACTCGGTTTCAAGAACAAGATTCATACCAGACAGAAAGTAGTTTGCTAGAAGGGTGCTTAGTCATATTGGGACCCCCCAGGGCAGGATCACAGTATGTGAGGCATGAACCAGGAAGCAGTTGATAACCTAGACGTGACCACACTCCATCCCTCACCTCTGCTTCTCTCTTCACTTTGCTTCCTCTGCAGCCTGTATTTGTGGCTTCTGGGGACACAGGGTTACATGTGCCCTCTCTGGCAGCCCCAGCCCCTGAGTTCCTGTCCTCTCTTCCTTGGTGCAGTCTGGACTGAGTCTAGTACCCCTCAGGACAAATCCCAGATCCCCAGGAGAGAGATCCTGACCGGCTCAGGTTGGTAAAGTCCAATCAACTGGGACTGTGACACCAGGGTCATGTATCAACATGGTTTGGGCTACACCACAGGTCATTTGTCCCAGGAACATTCTCACAAACACGGGACAGTTGGGACCCAGGTTTGAGCAGATGAGGAGAAGGATGTCTGCTACCATGTGTCAAGTGCCCCAGTGCGACTAAGCGCTCAGTAAGTACGGCCCATATAATTAAGGAAATTCTGTGTCGCTGGCTGAGAAAGAAGTGGGAATTGGCAATAACAAGGATTGTCATCCATCTGGAAGAATCTCACTCCTACCCTTCAAACTTTCATGTGTATAAAATCATCTGGACATGGGACATAAAAAATGACTATTTGACTTTTGTATGTGTGTGGTACTGGGGATTGAGCTCAGGAGTGCTTTACCACTGAGCTACACATCCAGCCCTTTCATTTTTAATTTTGAGACAGAGTTGCTGAGGCTGGCCTTGAATTTACAATCCTCCTGCTTTTTGACTATCTTTAAATTAAAAATTGCTGGGTATGGTGGCACACACCTGTAATCTCAGGGACATGGAAGGTCAAGGTAGGAAAATTGCAAGTGTGAGGCCAGCTTTGGTAATTTAGCAAGCCCCTATCTGAAAATTAAAAATAAAAAGAGCTGGGAATGTAACTCGGTGCTAAGACGCCTCAGGGTTCAATCCCTAGTACTTCAAAATAAATGAATGAATAAAATTTTAAAATTCTGTTTATCAAAAGGCATCATTGAGTGTAAAAAGGCAAGAAAGTAAGTTGCAGAAGATATTTGCAGTACATATATCCAAGGATGGCCTGAAATCTAGAATATATAACGATCTCCTATAAATTGATAAGGAAAAGACAGACAATCTGATCAAGAAAGCAGTGAAAGCTCTGAACAGGCACTTTCACAGCAGAGGAGGCCCAAAGGGTCAATATACCTAAGAAAACGTTCAGCATCATTTGCCTTCAGGGACAGGGAAGCAGACGAATCAAACGATGTCACCACACTCCAGCCAGAATGGCCACAATGACAAGAGGTGCCACGCATCGATATGGATGTACATCAACGGGAACCAAGACGTCACCAGGGAGTCTAAATTGGTACAGCCACACTGGAACACTGTTCAGCCGTGTCTACTGACCCCGAACACGGCAAACAATACGATGCAGCAATTCCATGCTCAGATGTGTCCTTACTGGAAATGAATACAAACGTCCCCAGAGACACATGTGATGGGATTTTCATAGCAGCCTCCTTTGACCCCAAACTGTAAACAACAACAGTAGAATGCTGTGGGACAATCATAGGCTGGAATGCTACTCAGCGGTGAGAACAGACAAGCCACAACTGCTTGCAGAGGCATGAACAAGTGTCACAATGTCCAGAAAAACATGCCAGACACAGACGTCTGCACTTGATCTTAGCCAAAAGGCCGAGAAGCCATCACAAGTATCTATAATTCCCTACTCACGAATTTCAGAGGCAGACAGCGCTGGGCTGAACTGCTAGAGGTCAGGATTGTGGCGCTGTTTGGAGAGGCTGGGAACTGGAAGGGGCGTACGTGGGTTTTAGAGGGCCTGTTCTATTTCTGGACCAGGGTGTGGATTAAACAGATGTGCGATTTGAGAAAACACATTGAGCAATTCATTTATGACTTCTACATTTTTCTGCATTTATGTTACCCATTATTAACATTTTGGGAAAAAGCCCAGAGAGCTTATTTTAAATGCAGCTGCCCATGGCCCACTCCCAGAGGTTCTGATTCCTCAGGTCTGGGATGAGACCATTTTAACTAGCTCCTTCATGCATCTGGTGCAGGCTGTGTCAGAGCTGTGCCAGGAGGGTTGGCAGTTGGCTGCTCCTGAGCTAGAGAGGTGGCACAGGCTCCTGAAGGAGGTGGACGGTGGAAGGGGCATGCTGGGAGGGACAGGAAGAAGCTGTGCACTGGAGGGAGGCTGGGGCAACCCCTGCTCTCAGTAGAAAAGATGAAGTGTGATCTGGACAAAGCTGGCTGTAGGAAATGACCCTCAGAGGACCTGCCTCTCAGGATGGGTGGAGGCACCAGGAGGGCTCCATTTAGCTCCAATACGTGACTCTCTGGGCCTTGGTTTGCCCTCTTCAGCATGGGCGGGTATATTCTTTACACGATTCTAGCCCAGACTCTAATTCTAGTTCTGACCCTGAAGAACTGTGTGATGCAGTGCAGGGGCCAGCCCCAGCAGAACTCTTGGGTCCCGAAGGATGAGTGGAGTCGCGTGGAGGAACATCTTGAACCTCCAGGACAAGTTGCAAGCAGACACAGTTCCCTGCTTGAGCAAAATGCCGTCTGTTCTTTATTGTGATGTGTTTTTGTACAGGTAGCAAAACAATACTTCCATTAACTGTTTCGTTACATTTGACTTCTTTTTAAATTTCTCGGTAATCTCTGACATTAGCCATCAATACAACATCCTTCCTTGACACATTAACTACAAAGTTTCTTTTTCTTTTTCAGTAAATGTCTTTTTTTGAGGCATTACACCCTCTATCTGTGTTACACTTAAACAGTACATTAAGGTCAGCTTTCTATATTTACTCAGAAGTTTTTGCACAAACATTTTACTAGGAAATTTTCTTGCTTTTGGTAATACAGTATTGTCTAGCTTTAGTGCCCTTTTCCAAGCAAGCAATTAGCATTGTATTACAGTTCTATACCAACCAAAATTATGTTGTTGTCACCTACTATTAGTAACCTTACAAAAATAGTTATGTGTCCTTACTAAGTTCTAAGAAGTAGAAACTTAAACTATTTAAAAACAAAGGCAAAATGAGAAAAAGAAAAACATGTTCCACTCATATAGTATGCAGTGTGGACACTTGATTTTTAGATAAAATATGTGTAACTGTTTACGTATGCTGTTTCTTTGTTTCTTTGTCCCACATCACCAAGGTAGCCCCTGACATACAAGTCTCTGAAGAAAGGGCAGGCGCTGGACTTTAGTCCATTTGCCATTAATATTAGCATTCTCCATTTTTATTGTATATTCCTGTAAAAAGCAATGGTGGGTCTGTGGGTGGAGGGTCTTAATAATTATTTATTTGGATTCCTCTAGGTGGATACCACAAACGTCCTCCAATATTATAGGCTACATACGGTGGTCCCTGTACTGTGGGAACAACAAATCTCCTATTATGTCTTTGATTGTTTAACTGGTAAAACATTAACAGGACTGGATGTGATCAACATGGGTGAGAGTAATTCCTGTAAATGTAATTTTCTTATGAACTTCTCAAAGTTGGATTTCAGGTTATCTGGGCTTTTTAAATGTGGTATTAATACATTTTTTAAAGGCCTTATTCCCTTAGACTCCGCAGACCTAATGAAGTATTTATACTTTTACAATAATGTTTATCATCAATAACAAAATTTTCTGGAATTTTAATCTGCAAAAGCACAGTTATAAGTATGATCGTTATAAGAAAACATCCAATTCCTAGGAGTGATAACAGTGGCAGTTTCCTGGAATGGTGGCCTTGCCAAGCCCTTCCCCATGCCTGGGCCTTGTCAATCAGCATGGTGGAAACGGTCCCTGCCAATGTTGGGCCAGTTACTTTCTCTCTCTGGGCTTTGGATTATTCACCCATAAAACAGTGAGTGAGACTGTATAACCGTGCCCTGTGGGTTCACCTGGCCACCTCCAAGCAGCTGTCCCACCCCGGGCTGAGACTTCTCGTATCTCTTGGCGGGTTTTGGGGTTGTTGACAGTACTGGCTACAGACAGCCCTTGGCCAGTTTCTTGTCTGTTTTCTCTCCACATGGCATGCACCACCCCACCGCTCCTTACAACCCAGCTGAAAGTGAATTCCCAGACGGCGGGGCTGGGGTCTTAGTCATCTAGATCCCCAGTACTGCAGTGTTCAGCCCAGTAAACTTAAATAAAACTTTTCAGGACCTCCCTGCTCTCACATACTGGGATTCCGGTTCCTACTCTTTCTGGGCTTAGCGGAAGGATGCTCAGCTCCCCAGAGGCAAGAGGGACGGCCATGCCATCCCACCTTCAGCTGGCTATGAAGCAACTCCTGGTGGGTAAAGGAATCCAAGAAGGCACCCACCCCTCCCTCTTGCCTGGAGCCCAGGCAGGCAGGCGGAGGATGGGTGGGTGGTTCTGGCTGTCTCTCTGTCGAGTTCATTAGAGGGTGAGTTATTAACTCCTGGCTTGGGCAGGGCAGCCAGGGCCCTGGGTGCCCTTTGGAGCCGACTGGGGCAGACATGTGCTAATTGAGGGCTTAATTAATTTTCCCAGCGGAGGCTGCAGCCGGTGCCTTCCCTCTGCCATCTGGCCATTTGTCTTCTCCTGGTGGGGTCCCCCTCTGCCTGCCCAGGGAACCCTGTTTGCCTGTCTTTCTGGGGCCCTGAGCTCTGACTGCTCCCAGCCTGGATGTCCACCCCTTCCCCACCCAGGGGACCATTCCTCAGCCCCTCTGCCAGGTCATGTGCCACAGGGTCACTCCATCAGGGTTACTCCTAGCTTTGGGCATTTCCATACATGCCTGGGGCCTGGGCAAGACTCCCCTGAGTGGGCCAACAGAATGGTGTGGAAGTAGGCATGTAGCTGGCCTTCCAGGTTGCTCCTGAGGACTCAGGGTATACCCACCACTGTTCACACCAACAAGGCACCCCATTGTTCATGTAAAGAACTGTGTGTATGGTCCTAAGGGATTTGCTGGTCATAGAGGCAGGTGGAGGACACAGCAGCTGCCGAGAGGTGACCCTTTCCGGAAATGGTATGGGCAGAGGAGGGAACTAGAGTTAGGGATCTCCTACAGCGAGCCAGGCACTGAGCAGGGGCCCTAGCATTCACAGCATCTTGAGGTAGCTCTATGGTCCCATTTTGCAGATGGGAAGTGGGAGAGAAGGGAGGTTAATCCTTTTGATCAGTACCCCGCTGTTGGCTCATGGGGACTCCAGGGTTGGCAGTCTCTTGAGAAGAGGCCCTCTGAGTTCGCACTGGTCTCTCTGGAGTGGGAAATGCTTGTAGCTCTTCTCCAGTGCAAGGGTAGAAATCAGTGCTTCTGCCCTCCGCAGCCTCCTGTGGTTTCCTGCTGCGTTTCCTCCTTCATTTCTGACTTGGCTACCCAGTGCTGTGGAGTGGGAAGTGGGCAGTGAGGGGCAGTGGGAGAGCCCTGAGCACATTGTCAAGGGACTTGGCTCTTGCTTTGCTACTGTTAGGCCTGACGAGTGACCTTGGGCCTCAGTCTTTTCTTTTCTTTTTTTCTTTCTTTTTTTTTTTTAGGGCTGAGGACCAAACTCGGGGCCTTGTGCATGCTAGGCAAGTGCTCTGCCACTGAGCTAAATCCCCAACCTCAGGCCTCAGTCTTTTCACCTATAAAGTGGAGATTAGCAATCACTGAACTGCCACCTCCTGAGAGCCTTGGGGTTCCCGTGAGGCCATGTACTGTCCAGGAGGTGCCTATAAAGGACTGTCAATATTAGGGGCCTGGGGTGCCCACCACAATACCCTGCTTCTGGTGCCTTCCAGGCCTCCTGCTGCTCCACTCCCACCAGGAAACTCCAGAATCTCAGGGACCCACATCCAGACTCCTGCAATTCACCCTCTGTGTGACCTTACATACACCACCTAACCTCTCTGAGCCTTATTCTGCCCACTCTTGGGAGGGTGAACTGGACCCAAGTGCCATCCCAGCCATGGCTCTTTCAAGGGGCAGGTGCCAGGAACTCGCAGCGAGGGCTGGAGAGACTGGTGTTAGGCTTCTTAGGGTCTGAAATCCAATTTGGAGTTGGGGGTAGAACATATTCCTGTTAGATTCAAGGCCAGGGTTGGGATTTGTGTGCGGAGTGGTGCTAGGTCAGGGCTCGTAGTCAGGAGTGGGGTTGGGTTGCGGTCTGCCTAAGGGCTGGTGCCTGGAAGCCCTGGGAGAGCTGGAAAGTGGGAGCTGGAGGTGTAGACTGGGCCTGGCTCTGTCCTGAGCCACTACAGGGCCAGGGCTGCTCACTCTGCCCCTCTCAGCCCCAGACTTCTCACCTGTGAGCAGGGGACATCTCTCAGAGCACCAGCCGCCACTACCCTGAGGTTCCTCATAGGCTATAACAGACTTGCTGCCGCCTCAGCCCATGCATGATCTTCTCCAGTGACCACCACAAAGCAGAGGACTGACGCAACACTACCATGACAAGCTGGAAGCACTGTAAACTGGAAAATATGTGTCAAGTGTCGCCAGCGTTCTCCTGCTTTCTGTGTAAGATTAGCCCCCTCCAGTTGCACCCTCAAAATACCACGAGTTTGTCCTCGTGGGATTCTGGGTGCAGACACCATCTCCCCAATTCCTCTGAGCCTGGGGCCAGGGAGAGGGAACTGGAACTGCTTCCTGGTCTCTCCAGGGGGTGTGGGGAGGATCCCCACTCCAACTACCACCTCCCTGCCCCTTCGGCCCCTCCCAGGGCCCTGGACACCCTTTCTGCGGCAGCTCCATCCAGGCATTGGGTCAACAGGGAGTTCAGACTCGGGGATCCTGGTTCTGCCTTGCAACGGAGCTACAGCTACTCTGTCCCCTCTGCTGGCCACTTCCAGCCACAGGCCAGTGGGCCGCTGAGGTGGGGGAGGAGATGTGGGTGGCATGCTAATAACACACTTTGCCAGGAGGCCTGCTGAGCTGTGTCAGAGCCTGCCAGCCTCTTCAAGCTACTCTGGGGGAAGGTGACCCTGGCCTCAGAGAGAGTCAGGGTCTTTCTTTCTGGCCCTGAGTCCAAGGTCTGGGTTACACCATACCCACCCACCCTCTGCTCGAGGATTTGGAAGTGCCCCTCTCCTGACAGGGACGCAAGACAAGTGATGTGGAATGACCTTCCTCTTGCTTGTCGGGAGGCCCTTTGGGAGACTTTGATATCACTCAGGGTGGTAAAAGCACAGCATAACGCCCCCCTGTGCCCTGGGCAGACAATGGGGGCACTGGCCTTGTGAAGTCGGCTCGGTTTTCTTTCTGGGGAAAGTCAGTGGGAGAGGGGCAAGTTCAAGTCCTACTTCTCAGGGTGAAGCTCATGTACCAAAAAGGGATTTTGGGTCTGCTTCCAGGGTGAAGCAGTCTGAGAGATGGAACCCAGATACCCAGTGTTGGCATTTCCAGGACACTTCAAGCATTATGGGGACAAGGGGTGGCTATTGAGGGACATAGCTCTCCTTGCAGATGCAGCATCCTGCCCAGTAGACCCTGTCCTGCCTCAGGGGGAGGCCATCACTGCAGGGTCAGGGCCTTTCTCTCAGGGAATGGGAGGGAGGTGTTTCCCAGGCGACCTCTCACCCTGCCTCCTGGAGGGGGATGAACCAGGCCCTGGCACAATGCTCCCCTCTGTCCAGAGCCAGCAATGGCTGGGTGCCTGGGGCCAAAGGAGGCTTGATGCCAACAGCCCTGGCACTGGGGGTGGGCAGGGCCATGGCTTCCTAGGGACCCATCCACTCCCTGCTCAGCACTCTGCTGGCCCTAGCCTGGTGCTTTTGCCCTGGGGACTCCTCTCGCTAAGACAGGGCCTGATGGTCCAACTGCCTGCAAAGTATTGCTGCCAAGTTTGGTCCCTAAGCCAGGAGACACGCTGTGTGGTGGATACAGAGAGGCTCTGGGGTCGGACTGCCTGGCTTGAGTTGCACTGCTATGCATTGGGTTGAGGGCCAGGGCCCTGAATCCTCATCTGTTAAGTGCTGGGTGACTGTTAAGAGTAGGAGATCATGTGGGAAGGCCCTCGTCAGAGAACCAGGCACCACAGGGTGCCTGGGCGGATGCAGTTCTTATTTTTAGCAGCCCTGATAGTGGTGAACAGAAGCAAAGACTTTGAAGCCAGACTAGTCTGGCTGATACCTGCTGGCCATGTGACCATGGTTAGGCCAGTTACCTGGTCTAAAAGCAACTTGGCGGCAGGGGTGTGGGGGGTGCAGCTCCGTGGTAGAGCACATGCCTACCCTCCTCCCTCTCTCCAACCCGAGATCTGAGCACAGCCTCACCTGGTCTCCTTTAGCCATGGTGCCCCTGCCCAAGTCACTGTCTGGTCTTTGGGGCCAGCCCCACTTGTCCACTGCCACAAGTCAAGAATGTTCCCAAGCCCTGTCCCCAGATGCCTGGAATCGCTGACTGACGAGATTCGCTCCTCTGTGCTGGCCTCAGGCCTCTGGGCTGCTCAGAAGTCAGAAGAGACAACAGGTGGGCAGGCTCTTTGCCAGCTGTAGAGGGCTCTGCATGCACTGACTGCATTTGACCAGCAGTGAGAGAGGGGCTGAGCCCGCGGCCCCTCCCCACAGAGCCCTCTGGAAACACAATGTCCTTGGCCCACAGCCTCCTCCCCAGCTCCCGCCGCTCCGTCCTAAATGCCATTTCCCACGTCTGGGCCAGAGCTGCTGCCTGCTGTCTGAGGCGGCTGGAAATTTCTCAAATGTCGCTTTGATTTATGGCTCTAGTTAATTCTCGAGGAGGCCCGTGAGATGCCCTGAGCTCTGGAGCCTCAATGGGATAAATCATTTAACAGGTGGTTAAATATTCTCCAAGGTCTGGGGAGCACAGCAGGGTGTAGATTTGGAGGGAGGCTGGCTGGGGGAGATTGGCAAGTTTCTAAAAGGAAAAAGGGGAAACGATGGGGCTACTTCAGGGTCTGTGGGGGCAATTTGTCTTAAGCTGTGGCTGGAGGCAGCACCAGTGTGCTCCTTCCTACCTGTGGCCCACGACGTTGGGGTGCCCAGTGCTGGCCCCTGTCCGCTGTGTGTTCCTGATGACATACAGCTATGTGGTCTCCCTGTTAGAGGGGACCTCAGTACCCAGGAGCTTCTGCTGGGAGTGAGTCTCTGATACCCCCGGACTAAGGGCCAGACACCAGGGTAGAGGTATAACACTGGCTGGTCTAGGAGGTAGGTGGGGTGGGGGAAGTTGGTGACTTTCAAGTGTGACATGGAACTGGCCAGCCAAACAGGACAGAGATGGGCTGTTGCTTCAAAGTGACTCTGGAATTATGCAGTCCTACTGTATGTCTGTGGGGGGCTTTAGGGCTGCAAGGTGAATTCCCATCCTTGATAACCTTTACCCTGTCCAGTGGATTCCTGGATTAGTAGGGCAAGGAAGATGATCCTGTTATACAAAGATGTTATCAGGCTCAGAGAGGCTGAAATTCTGCCCTAAGAAGTGCAGCTAGTTGGAGGCCAAATGGAACTCAAAGCAGGGACCAGGAGGATGCCACTTACCCCGAAATCCTGGAAGACTCCCCTGGGGAATCAGGAAGGGCCCTAGAAGAAGATCTGATGACTTAGAGAGGCAGTTAAGGTGCCAGGGTAACACTTACTTTCAGGACAAGGCCTATAATCTCTTTCCCCTGGTCTGACCAAGTCATCAGGAGCCCTGGAGCTGCCACAGATAAGGGCTGGGGTGGGGCAGGGGCTGGGAGATCCCTAGGCCATCCCTCTCCACCCCCTGCATCCCCGTGTGCGAGGATGGTTGGGGGAGAGGGTGACAGGCAAATGTCACAGCACAGTGCCCACATCAGCCTCTTCAGCCACTGTGGCCCACTTTGTGGTCACAGGCTGTGGTCTGGTTTGGGAACTTAGAGTGCCTGTGGCTAGAAGGGTGGCTCCATGCGTCAGGATGAGGTCCTGATCCCTGCATCCCCCGAGGCCTGGTAGATGCTCTACAGGTATCTAGCACTCATGTCAGATCAAGCCACCTAGTCCAGGAGTGTGACCAAGACCAGAGAAGGCAAGAAGGAGCCCAGGGTTCCCCAAGAAGTGGTGCCAAGTCCCACCTGGGCCCTGGCCAGAGTGGGAGGCAGTGGGAGGTGGGGCCTGGTGCTCCCTCTGCCAGGTCTTGCTCACTTCCTCTGAGCTGTCTCATCACTCTTCCCCTGATGACAGATTGGGAATGAATAACTCATGTGTGGCTCTGGCTTTATGAAGTATTCCTCCTCCCTGGCCTCCGGAGTAATTAACTCTCACACCAGCTAGCACAGCGAGCGCCATCAACAGCCCATTAGCAGTGCCCTGCCCTCCACTGAGCTGGCTGTCTGGGCAAGTCTTCCTGGGAGGCAGTGGCGGGAAGCACTTTGCCAAGAGAGCCTAGAGCGGGCGGGGCCTGGGTCCATGCCAGGGTGCTCACCCTGCAGCAAACTCTTGTGCAGAGATTTTTGCAATAAGCTGGAAGGTTTCAGGCTGGACACTAAGAAGAACTTAAACTGAACATGACTGGGGTTAAGGAGGGTCTCCAGCCTCTGGTGCTGCAGGAACTTTAGAGATCTTTCTTCTTGTGTATCTGGAGATGTCCGGAGTGGTAAGATTGTTGGCTCCAAATCTCAGCCAGTCAGTGGCAGATACAGGGTTCCAGTGCAACTAATGCTCTTGGCAATAGTTAAGGTTCCTGCCCTTCTCCTGCTTGCCCCAAGCCCAAGGAAGTTTCTGGTGTGGTTCTGAGAGACCAGAGGCCATCCCTCCATTCTGTTCCAGGCTATCCACCACCCAGGGTGCTTGGGAAAGAGTCTGGCCTAGTGGTGGGGATCAGGGGTGCAAGAACCTAACATATAGTCAGGAACTGAGACACAGGGGACACAAGGCCTGGCTGCCCACCCAGGCCCCTCCACACCTGCGCTCACTCACCACTCACCTACTAGGCTCTGTGGGCCCATCCCTGTCCTTCAGAACATCCAGGCTGGCGGGGCTCTGGGATGACTGGGCAGCTCAGAGGCACAAAGCTCCAGTGGAGGAGAGTGTGGGGGCCCATGGGAACCAGAGGCTGAGTCCAGGAAGGATCTGGCAGCTGACACCTTCACTGTGCCTGGCCAAGGGTCCGTGGCATCTGGGAGCTGTGGTTTGAGATCCTCCTGCCCAGCCTGGGGCCAAAGTCACAGTGCATAGGGTGAGGGCTTGAAACAGTATGGGGAAGCAGGGAGCTGAGGACACCCCTTGCCCCCACAAATGATATCCATCCTCTGGCGAATTAGTGTCTTCTCCAGGTTCCTGAGGGCACACCCAGGCCCCTGCCCTGCTTTTCATCACCGTGCCCTCTAGCACCTAGATGGCCCTTTTTCCTCTTGGAACAAATGCACATAGAACCCTCCTCTAGCAATCCTGACCTGATCTCCTCCCAGCTCCCAGGCCACCCTGGAATTGGGTTGGAAGTCCCTCCTCTGTGCTTTCAGAATGCGTTTCTTATATTCTAAGTCCTCTTCTGAATCGCATGAGGCACAGGGCACAGAGCAGGTGCTCTGAGCCAGCGTCTTGGCCTGATCCTCATGCTGGTTTCCTGTGTGACCTCGGACACATCACTTCGCTTCTGTTTGTGGTGGGACTGGGCTATTATTTTTCAAAAAAATTTGACATGTATTTTAAGTCAAGACACAGTATATGTATTTGTAAAACCTAAAACTAAGGCGAAATTTTATGAATTGACACTTCTCATACAATATGAGTGCTATATTCTGACATTTTGTGTTCTCCTTCCTTTAAAAAAAAAAAGACAATCTATAAACTGACTCACTCTTGCATGGCAATATGCAGTCAGGAAATACTGCCTAGGTGGTCTGTGACTCTGGGCCACCCCCTCTAATCCTTTTTGTTTTTCAGGGCTGAGGACCAAACTCAGGGCCTTGTGCTTGCTTGGCGAGCACTCTGTCACTGAGATAACTCCCCAGCCCCCACTCTAATCCTTCTGGATGTTTCCAATAAGCACACAGACTCTGCCACCTGTGACCCCCAATGCAGCATCACATTTATGCTCACCTTCCTCTGTCCTCAGCGGTGTCCTGTCCTGAGACAGCCTGGTCTTGCCTGGTGTTCACACCATACACGCCCACAGTCTCCAGCCTCTGGGAGACTTGGGTCAAGCTGTGCCTGACCACCCACCCCTGTGCAGAACATGGGGACTTCTGCCAGCCTCTCGGGCAGGACTGGAATTCAAATCTGCTCTCAAGCCCATGCTGCTGCCCTTGGTCTGGGTGGGAGCCTGATAAAGAGGGTTCTGGAAAACTCCAGCAGAAGCATTTCTGCCCCTCATTCCTGCTTGGAGATTTCCCTCAGGCCTCCTGTGTTCCCATCTTTCAGGGAACACCATGGCTACCCTGCCCCAGCCCAGGACCCTTCCAAGAGAAAAGGGGACCCTGGGACAACACCCATGAAGCAGGGAGTTCTGGGAAAACTTGGAAGGTGGTGACCTAAGTGGGCCCCACCCAACCCGCCCTTCCTGCTCTGAGGCAGGGACAAGGGTCCTTTGTACAAACCTGGGGAGGTGCACGGACACCTCACATTGATCTCTGCTGCCTGTGATGACTGTGCTACTCTTGATAGTGGAACTTCTCTCCCTGCCATCTCTGTTGATCATTGTCCCCCTTCTTCCTGGATGACCAACTCCAGTGTTGAAGCGTATTAACCGCAGGTGACACAGTGAACAGTGATCGGGGTGGCTCGTGACCTAGTACTGGCCAAGGAGGCGTGAGGGGAGGGCTGATGGGCCCTGGAGAAAGGCTTCTCTGGGTAAAGAGGCCTTTGGTTCTTGAAACTGACTTTGGGTTTTAGGGGGAGGATGGGCTCAGAACATCCAGTCATGGCCAGCCCCAAAGAGGACAGAACAGGACCATGCAAGTCTGGGTCTTGGTGAAACTGGACCATAAGCTGGCTGAGTGACCCTGAGCTCCACAGAGCCAAGTGTGACAGACCCTGTTGGTTCTGCTGGCCTAACATCCATTACCTTGTCCTCCACTAATAGAGTGGGTTTTCTTTGATGAACTAGCCCTTTGCCTCTCTGGACACACACACACGCACATACACACACATACACACACACACACACACACACACACACACACACACACACCATGGCTCATAATTCCATCAGCATTTTCATATTCCTGGTCCTTGTGATTGGATCAGGGGTGAACAAGTGACCCAGTGGGACCAGGAAGGCTTGGTTACTGGCTTTCTGCTGGGACCTGTGGGGAAAAGACAATTTCCTCTCCAGTGGAGTCTCTAAGCTGGGAACTGTTGGACTGTGAGCCGCTGGCAGCCATCTTGCCATCTGAGGAAGGACCTGGCTACATGATGGGAAGAGAAAGTCGGAGCCTTGGTGACATTTGGGTGTCCCAGTCAACTCTCTCCTGGCTATCCCAGTATTGTCGGCCAGCAAATGTTTAATGAGAGGTTATCTTGGGGAAAGCCCAATGTGTAGTGTCTGCCAATCCCTCTGGTGTAAATGCTTCTATCATAGATGAGTTAAGCTAATGACTAAATGTCGTTCAAGTGGGGAAGAAGAGACACATACAGTTGGCCTGGCCCCTGCGAATCCATGCAGATCAGCTCCTGCACACTCTGGGGTTTAAGTCACTGCTGGTCAGGTTTTCTGCTAGAATAATCTCACCTCAGTACCCAATTTCACTATTCTGGGAGGAATTCCTTCTTAGTTACTCTTGGGTTCCCCATCAGCATTGTGCTGTCACCTGTTGTCACCATTCATTGTTATGTGGGGGTGTCTATGGCTCTTGATTTGGGGCTCACAGGGGGACTGTTTACATCCTGATCAGAGCCTCTACCTCCCCACTGCAACTAGGACCCAGTACGAGCTCATCTTTGAGCTCAGGCTCTGACAAAAGAGGCAAATCCAAGTCTTTGCAAGCTTCAGCTCGCTGCCTTCACTATCTGAGACCTGTCTATCAGTTGTGGAGAAGGGGCAGAGGGAAGCAAGAAAAAGTGGAAGCAAAGGCGTGTACATCTCAAGCAAATTCCTGCCACAGGGGGCAAAGTGCTCAGCCATGAACCTCCTGTGGAGCGCCATTCTTGTTTTCTTGTGGTACTGGGGACTAAACCTAAGGGTTTTCTACCACTGAGCTACATCCCAGCTTTTTTATTCTTTATTTTGAGACTCAATCTCGCTGAGTTGCTGAGGCTAGCCTCAAACTTGCAATCCTCCTGCCTCAGCCTCCTGATCACTGGGATTACAGCTGTGCACCACTGTGCCCAACTGTGAGGCTCCATTGTGCCCACCATATCATATTTGTGTTGCCATCATGTTCTCGCACCCTGCCCCTGCTTTTTCACCCCCCAAAAAGCAATCATGGTCCTCCTGAAGCTTCTCTATTAAATAGCAGCTGCATCTTCCCAATTAGACCCAGTCCTTGACTCCTCTCTCACACTGCACACCCAGTCTATCAGCTGAGCCCACCAGCTTTTCCTTGAAGACACAGAGGGTCTCACCCCTCTCCTGGAGGTCTTGCTGTTCCTGAGCCCACCCCACTCCCAAACTCAACTGTGGCCAGAGTGGTCTTGTCAAAGCCTGAGTCAGATCTGCCACTCCTCTGCTGTAAATTCCATAGTTCTCCCCTCTTCATCACAGTCACAGTCAATGTCCTTGCTGTGGCCCCAGAGTGTGGGTCCCACAAGATCAGGATCCCTCTGCCCCGCATTCACTAACTCTGCTCTGTCCACACCAGCCTCCTTGGGATTCTTCAACCACATCAACCATGCTCCCCTCTTGGGACATTCTCCTCCCAGGTAGCCCCATGGCTTGGTCCCTAAGCCACCTTCTCAGGGTGGCCCTCCCTGGCATCCCTAGCTACTCCAACTCCATCCTGCCTCACCCTGCTCTATTCCCCCCCAGCACTGACCCCTGTACCTCTTTCAGCTCTTTGACAAATCATTGTGCAGGTAGTCACAGTGGCCAAGTCCCTTACCTTGAAGGTGCCTCTTGCAGAGGTGACAGGTTCCTAGCTGGCCCCGGAGGTGCTGGCTGGGGCCTGCTGCCTTCATTGCTCTATGCTCAGTGCCTGGAGGCATGCCAGGCCTGGAGGTGGTGCTCGGGGCATGCACGTTTGGCTGGCCAGCTGCCTGGCTCCCTGGGCAAGGCTTGTCACTGGCTCTGTGGGAAATGCTGTCCCTGCCCTTCAGCAACTGCATTCTGCCCAGTGCAGCTCACACCCTGACAGATCACATGCCATATGCGTGGTCCCCTGCCCAGGGCTTGTGGAGGACACAACATCCTGTGGGCACAAGAGTGGCACTTCCCACACGTTCCCTTTACCCTGCTCTTTGTCTCCACTATCCCTGTTCACGTCTTTATCATCTCCTCGCTGGAGCACTCCAGGATCCTCCCAGCCACCAGGCAGATCCCCTTAATCAGTTATTTCACAGCTGTCGGAGCACCCTGTACAAACACAAGGTGGAACCTGTTGCACTCCTGGCTAAAGCCTCTGCCACCACAGCAAAGCCTCCAATTGGCGGCCTGGAAGTGGAGCACCGCCCAATGACGAGGCACCAGGGTCTCTTGGCACCGGCTTGCACAGTATTTCTGAGAAATTTAAATAAGTTTACCTTTTAAAAGCAGGAGATTGCACATATGAATCTAGATTTCTGGATTTACTTGAAAACCAAAACTAAAACCACAGCCGATGTCCCCACATCAGGTCCACATCTGCAGGTGGCAGTGGGAAGGGACAAGTTGGGGGTGGTCCCGTTGGCACCTGTACTCTCCTGCTGGCTGCAGTCACCACCACTCTCCACTGCCCCACCGCACCAGCAGGTGGACTCTGCTCTTCATTCACACGTGGCCTGCGTCCTCGCTCGCGACTCACGTTTGGCTTCTTTGGCATGTGGACTTCTGATCGTTGGTCCAGAAGATGAAGCCCCAGCTCCTCCAGGTGGACAAGGTCTTCTGTGTGCAGCCTCTGCACATCTGACACCAGCTGCGGCTCTCGTTTGCTCCCTAACTCTGATGGTGAGGAGTCCTCATGGTTCCTGCACGCACAGTGGCTTTCGTCACCTCCCTTTCTCTGCTAGTTCCCCTCATCTTCTGACACTGCTAATCTTTTAAAGCTCAGCCCATAGTGGTTGGTTCTGGCTGGAAAGGGGCAGGAAGAACCTTTCAGGAGGGAACTTTCAGTGGATGATGAAAATGCTCTGTATGTTGACGGGGTGGATGACTACCCAGGTATGTACATTTGTCAATATTCATTGAATAATTCATTTAAAATAGGTGCATTCTACTGTTTAAAAATTACACCCTACTGGGTGCAGTGTCACATGTCTGGAATCCCAGCGACTCGGGAGGTTGAGGCAGGAAGATCACCAAGTTCAAAACCAGACTCAGCAACTTAGTGAGACCCTGTCTGAAAATAAAAAATTAAAACAGGTTAGGGGTGTGGCTCAGTGGTTAAGCATCCCTTAATACAATCCCTGGTACTAAAAGTAAATAAATAAAACAAATGAAATAAAAATTATACCCCTAATAAATTAAATTTAAACAAGAGTTCAATCCAATGTCATCTTCCTCGAGAAGTCATCCTGGGTCCACAGGCTGGACTAAGTGCCTTTTGGTGGGCCCCACGAGGACCCAGGATCAGCATAGCCTCATATTCACCAGCCTGGACTCTAAACGTCCGCCCGTGGCTGCCTCTAGAGGTCTGCAGCTCATCCCCCACCCCACCCTGGCTCTCCAGCCCCCAGCATGCTGGACATGTAGGTGGTACCTTTGTGAGGATGTGCAGGAGGAGCAGCTTGGCTTGAGTTAGTCTTCTTTGGCTTGGGTTGCAGGGTAAGAGTGGAGGAAACCTGGCTTCAAATTCCACTTTCGCCACTCACGCTAGCTGTGTGAACTTCTCTTTGATCCTGAAGGAGAGACACTAATGAGCTTGTCTTCCAGACAGGTGTGAGGATCTTAACACAGGCACTTAGTGCTGCACAAGAGGCACCACTTAAAAGAGCCTACCCTCAGGGTTGGAATGGTGGCTCAGTGGTTACTGCATTTGCCTGGCATGCAGGAGGATACAAGTTCAAACCCCAGCATTCAGGTACATCATGAAGTGTTGGAGTAATGAAAGCCACATGAAAGACTAAACAAAGTTGATTATTTCTCACTGTCCCTCTGTCTTTATTTTTTTTTAATTTTTATTAAGGAGTTGAGTTATTGTACAGTCATAAACGCATATAAAGTAACAATATGATATGCATTTGTTCTTAAAACAGAATTACCCCACATCGCCCACATCCCAGTCTCTTGCTTCTTTTATGTTTTGCTACTACAAGTGATATAAATGCTTGGATTGTGAATTTTCCAGAATTAAATGATTGCATAAGTATTATTTGGATTCTCAGGGGTGTAAAGAATATGCTGCATTGTTGATTGTCTCCCTAGATCCCTCTCTATTCTCCTTCCCTCTCCCCTTCCCTCCCCTCACATATCTATGAATGCCCTAGATTATGTGCTGCTGCTAAGCCTTCGCTGAGTCTAATACATGAGGTTGACTACCTTTCACCCAAGCCTGCGTTTAGCTCCAGCCTCCACAAATGAGTGAAAGCATTCTATCCTTGACTCTCTGGGTTTGGCTAACTTTGCTCAGCATGATTTGTTCCATTGCCATCCATTTATGTTCAAAGGCTGCAGTATCATTGTTTCTAACAGCTGAGTAGAACTCCATTGTATATATATATAATATACCACAGTTTTGGGATCAGTTTATCCAGTGAGGGGAATCTGGGTTGGTTCCTTAATTTAGCTATTGTAAATTGAGATGCTATGAACGTACATTTTGCTGTGTTGCTGGAATGTGCTGATTCTAACACCTCTGGGAAAATACCCAGAAGAGGGATAGCTGGATCTATGGTGGATCCAGCCCTAACTTTTTGAGGAGTCTCCACACTGCTTTCCAGAGCAGCTGTACCAGTCTGCAGCTCCACCAACAGTGTGCTAGTGATCCTATCTCCCTGCAATCCCTTCGGGATCCGTTATTGTTTATATTCTTCATTTTTTTGCCAATTTGACTGGAGTGAGGTAAAATCTTAATGTAGTTTTGATTTGCATTTCTCTGATCACTAAGTGATTTAGAATGCTTTCTTGTATTCATTGGCTTGCTTGATTTCCTCTGTTGAGAAGTTTCTATTTAGTTCTTTGGTCCATTTATTGTTTGTGTTTTGGGCATTAAGTTTTTCGAGTCCTTTGTAAATTTTGGATATTTGTCCCCTGTTGGAGGAATCATAGGCCATGATTATTTCCCATTCTGTAGGATGTCTCTTGACAATTTTGACCAGTTCCTCAGCTGTGCAGAAGCTTTTTAGTTTAATGCTATCCCACTCATTGATTTTTTTACTTTAATTCTTTCACTTTGAGAGTCTTATTGAGAAAGTCTTAGCCTACTTCCAAATGTTGGTCCTAATTTTTCTTCTAGCAGTTATATGGTAGCTGGCTTAATTCCTAGTTCCTTGATCCACTTTGATTTTTGTGCAAGGTAAGACATATGGATCTAATTTCTTTTCTTTTTTTTTTTCAGAGAGAGAAAGACAATCAACTTTATTTAGTTTTTCATGTGACTTTTGTTGCTCTGACACTTGGTTGTGTATATGGTGCTGGGGTTTGAACTCAGGTCCTCGTGCATGCCAGGCAAGCGCTGTGACCGCTGAGCCATGGTTCCAGCCCCCATAAGGATCTAATTTCAACAAGCAAATGTCTGTCCAGTTTGTCCAGAACCATTTGTTGAATAGGCTGTCTCTCCTCCATGTTACATTTTTTACCTCCTTTATCAAAGATAAGATGTTTAAAGACTTGTGGGTTTGTCTCAGAGTCTTCTATTCTATTCCATTGGTCTTAATTCCTACTTTGATACCAGTACCATGCTGTTATTGTTACTATTGCTCTATAGTATAGTTTTAGTTGTGGTATTGTGAATCCACCTGTTTTGTCTTTATTGTTTCACAATGTTTTGGCTATTCTGGGTTTTCTCTTGTTCCAAACGAATTTGAGAATTGAGAATTGCTTTTTCTATAACTGTAAAGAATTGACATTGGTATCTTGATGGGGATTGCAATGAATCTATATAGTGCTTTTGAAAAAAATGGCCATTTAAATTATATTAATTCTGCCAAATCAAGAGTATGGAACATCTTTCCGTTTTCTCAGGTGGTCTTCGATTTCTTTCTTCAATGTTCAATAATTTTCATTGTAGAGGTCTTTTACTTCCCTTGTTAGATTAATTCCCAAGTATTTTATTCTTTTTGAAGATATTGTGAATGGGACCGATTTCCTGATTTCTTCTTCTGCCCTATTATTGTTGGCATATAGGATAGCTATTGATTTATAGGTATTGATCTTGTAGCCTGCTACTTTGCTAAATCTGTTTAAAAGCTCAAGCAGTTTTTTGGTGGAGTTTTTGGATCTTCCAGATATAGGATCATGTCATCAGCAGAAAAGGATAGCTTAACTTCCTCTCTTCCTATTCTTTTCCATTTGATTTCTTGCATGATTGCTCTGGCTAGGGTCTCAAGTACTATATTGAATAAAAGTGGTGAAAGCGGGCAGCCTTGTCTGTTCCCAAGTTTAGAGGAAGTGCTTTCAGATTTTCTCCATTTAGTATTATACCAGCTGAGGGTTTATCATATATGGCCTTTACATAGTTTAAATAGGTTCCTTTGATCCCTGTCTTCTCTAAGAGTTTTGAGCATAAAAGAGTGCTGGATTTTATCAAAGGCCTTTTCTGCATCAATTGAGATGATCATATGGTTTTTGTCTTTAATTGTTTAAGTGATGAATCACATTTATTGATTTGCATATGTTGAACCAGCCTTGTATCCCTGGAATGAAGCCCATTTGATTATGAAGAATTATTCCTTGATGTGTTTTTGAATGTAGTTTGCTAGAACCTTATTTTTGCATTGGTGTTCATCAGTGGTATTGGACTGTAGCTTTTTTTTTATGTGTCTTTGTTGGGCTTTGGTATCAGTTTTATGCCTCATAAAAAGTGTTTGGGAGAGTTACCTCCTTTTCAATTTCTTGCAATAGCTTAATAAGGAGAGGAGTTATCTCCTCCTCATAGGTGTGGTAAAACTCAGGGAAAATTCATCAGGTTCTGGACTTTTTTCCTTTGGAAGGTTTTAATTGCTATATGGATTTCAGCATCAATTTCAGGATGTTGAAAGTGTCTAGAAATTTGTCCATATCTTCCAGATTATCTAATTTAAAGGAGTATAATTTTTCAAAATGTTTTTATAATTTGTTGGATTTTCGTGGGGTCAGTGGTGATCACTCCCTTTTCATTGATGATTTTGTTGATTTTCTTCATTTCCCTTCTTCTTTTAGTGAGATTGGCTAGGGGTCTGTCAATTTTATTTTATTTTATTCTATTGTTGAAGAACCAGATCTTTGTTTCATTGATTTGTTGTTGTTCTCAATTTCATTGATTTCAGCTCTGATCTTGATTATTTCCTGTCTTCTCCTGGCTTTGGGCTTAGATTGATCTTCCTTGTATAGGGATTTGAGGTGGAGCATAAGCTTATTTATTTGGGATCTCTTTTTTTTTTCCTTAAAGAGAGAGGGACAGCAAGCGAGCGAGTGAGAGAGAGACAGAGAGAAATAATTTTTTTTATTTAGTTTCTCATGAGTGTTTCATTGCTCCAAGACTTTGTTGTGTACGAGGTTCGAGGTTCAGGGGGTTTGAACTCGTGTACTCGTGCATGCCATGCAAATGCTGTAAACAATAAGCCACCGCTCAAGCCCCCCTCCTCATTTTTAACATAGGCACTCAGTGCTATAAAATTTCCCCTTAAGAATGCTTTCATGCTCTCCCAGAGGTTTCAATATGCTTCCAAGAATTTCTTGATTTCTGCTCTCATGTCTTCTTGGAACCATTTTTCACTTAATAGAGTATTATTCAATTTCCATGTATATGTGTGTTTTCTGTTGTAATTTTTGCTGTTAATCGCTAGGGTTATGGCATCATGGTCTGATAGGATACATGGAATAATATCTACTTTTTTATGTTTGCTCAGCTTTCCTTTGTGTCCTAGAATGTGATCTATTTTGGAGAAGGATCCATTTACTGCTGAGAAGAAGGTATATTCAATCAATTTGGGGTGAAATATTTTATTTTTTTTTATTTTTTTATTTTATTTTATTTTATTTTTTTTGAGGAGTAAAAGGAGTAGGATTTATTTAGGAAGAAGAGCAGAGACTCCGCAAATGCTCCGCAAAGCGGAGGGGTACCTGGAAGCAAGACACCTGGGGTGAAATATTTTAGAGATGTCTGTTACGTCCATTTGACTTATGGAGTTGTTTAGGCTGAAGATCTATTATTTTTTTGCTTTGACAATCTGCTATTGGTGATAGAGGAGTGTTGAAGTCTCCCAGTATTATTGTGTTGAGGTCCACAAGTAGTTTTACATCATGGAGTAATTTATCCACATAGTTGGGAACACTGGTGTTTGGAGAGTATATATTTACTATGATTATATCTTCCTATTGTATTGTTCCTGTTACTAGGATGTAGTGGCTTTCTTATCTCTTCTGATTAGTTTATTTTTTGAAATCTACTTTGTTGGATATAAGTATTGCAACGCCAGCTTGCTTTCTTGGGCCATATGCATGGTAGATTTTTTTCCCATCTTTTCATCTTCAGTCCATGGATATCATTAGCTGTAAGGTGGATCTCTTATAATCAGCATATTGCTGGATTTTGGGTTTTGATCCAATTTGCTAATCTGTGTCTTTTGATTGGTGTACTGAGACCATTCACATTCAGCGTTAGAATAGTTGTGTGGTTGTGGTTCATAGACATCATGTTTTATTAGTAAGTTCTATGCTGTCTTGGTTGTCTATTGATAATGTGTACCTTTTTTGAATTTCCCCTATTTGTGGGTTTTGAGGAGTGTTTGCTTGTTCTTCTATTTGGAGTTTATCTTTGAGGATTCTTTGTAATGCTGGTTTTCTGTTCACGAATGCTGCAAGTTTGATCTTATGAAAAGTTTCTATTTTCTCATCAAATTCGAAGTTGAGTTTTGCTGGGTTTAGTATTTTCAGCTGCATGTTGTGGCCATTCAGATTTTGAAAGATCTCATTCTAGGATCTTCTTGCTTCCAAAGTCTGAGTTGAAAAGTCAGAGGTGACCCTTATTAGTTTGCCTCTGAATGTGATTTGTCATTTCTCCATTGCAGCTTTTAATATTCTGTCCTTGATTTCCCTGTTGTACATTTTGAATATGATGTGTCTTGGTGAGCTTCTCATTTATTTAGGCCTATTGGGTGTCCTATAAGCTTCCTGAATGAGCATATCTGACTCTATTTTTATATGGGAAAATTTTTCTTTAACTATTTCATTGAGAATGTTCCTTATACCATTCATTTGCATTTCAATTCCTTCCTGTGTCCCTATTTTTCTATATTGTTTCTTCTAATTTCATCCCAGACATTTGGAAAATTCTGTTCATGTTTTTTTTGTCATTTGTGCACTCAAACTTACTCAGCTTGTCCGCATTGCCAGAAGTTCTTTCTTCAAGAGCTGAGGTTCTGTTTTCTGTAGAAATTAGTCTATTATTAAATTCTTCCATGGTTTCTCTGATGTGATTGACTGCAGATTTTAGATCTGTTACTTCCTTTTTCAGTATTTCTATTTCTTTGATAATGGAGTTGTTCATCTCTTAAATTTTCTTTGTCCCTTTATTAAATCTTCTTTTAGTTCATTGTTCCTTTTAGCTATCAGATCATTGATAATTTGTTCTAGATTTTCATCCTGCTCCCTGACTGTGGGCTCCTTGCTAGGGGAGTTGCGGGTTTGAGGTGAACCTCTTTTAGTTTGATTCTTCATCTTTGAAAAACTTCTTCTGGATCTTTGAATCGGGGTTCCCCTTCCACATGCATGTGTCACAGAGCTGGAAAGAAGCAGTTTATTCATCAAATGATGCTGGGCCTCATGCAGGCCCTCCCCGAAGGTCCCAGAGGCAAGGGTGACCAATGGCTCCTCAGAGGAGCATGGGTCTGGGATTCCCTGCCCTGGAGGAACTGGAGGAGGAAGAAGACAGGGACAGAGGAGGAGACAGAGCCCCTCTCTCTTTAAAAAACAACAACAAAAAAGGGCCTATCCTCTCTGTTCCAGGCCCTGTTCCAAAGGATTTTTGTGCATCAATCAGTGTATATGTCTTGTGTATTGTTGTTATTCACGCTTATGGGTGAGGAAATTGAGGCCCAGGGTGGCTAAGCACCTTTCCTAGGGCTAAGCTGGTGGAGGAGGCAAGGTGCAAAGGCAGGCAGTCTAACTCCAGTTGGTATGTGCATCTGCTCTTCAGGACCCAGCTGCCATTTGTATTGTGTTATTTCTCTTCCCCCTCCTCCTCTGCACACCGGACCATCTCCAGTCTTTAAGGTCATAGTGACAGTTAACAGTGTGAGAAATAGGAAGACTGATGGTTCATTTTCAGAATGTAGCTTTTTTTTTTTTAAGAGAGAATCAATTTTGTTTATTTATTATCTGATTTTTGTTTCTCCAACACTTAGTTGTGCACATGGTACAGGGGTTCAAACCCAGGTCCTCACCCATGCCAGACAAGTGCTCCAACTGCTGAGCTACCACTCTAGCCCCTCAGAATGTAGTGTTAAGGTTCACATATAAAAGGAAGCCCACATTAGGTTGGGCAATATGTGTGGTCAGAGGTAATCCATTTTTAAATTCCTTATCAGATATCCCATTACACCCATAGCTCTTTTCTGTACCCACCCCAATTTTATATTAGCCAATCATTCAAATTGTACCCTTGAGCTCCTCCAATCAGAGTAAATGGTAGGATTGTGTCAGGTTGGAGATATAAGCAGGCGTATTGCCCACCAAGTGTGCTTGCTCCTCTGATCCCCTTTGTGAGTGTACCTTTCGGCAGAAGTAAAGTCTGTCTTGCTCACCCACTTGTGGGCACATGTTGATCTTCCTACAGCACCTCAGAGTTTTTAATAATTTTATTTCTAACAATTTGGCACCCAATGTGGGCTCCATACATCATCTGAGGGGTCACAGAGATCACCCCCTCCTTAAAGGAGATGCATCTCACTGCCTTGTAGTGGTGGCCTCAGAGATGGGGTGGGAACTGTGAGATCTCAGACCAACAAAGGACCCAAGATCTGAGGTGGATCAGAAGTGGATCAGCAATGCAGAGAGAGTACCCAAGCATGTATCGTGGGAACCAGGTAACTTGGCACATGGACCAATGGTAGGAAAATCTCAGGGTTTGAGAGATTAGTACTTCCTTGGTGGTTGGGACATTTTGGAGGTTGTCTGAGTGTGCCTGAGACCTGTCTGGGACATAAAATGAGTACACAAACTCCTAATCCACACAGC
>PVKS010020842.1:0-36175 GCA_004027875.1 Aplodontia rufa
ATAATGTGCTGATTCTAAATCCCCTGGAAAGATACCCAGGAGTGGAATAGCAGGATCGTACGGTGGGGCCCTAGTTTTTTGAGGATTCTCCACACTGCTTTCCAGAGGGGCTGTACCAGTCTGCAGCTCCACCAACAGTGTGTTAGTGTCCCTATCTCTCCACATCCCCTCCAGCATCTATTATTGTTTATTTTCTTCACTTTTGCCATTCTAACTGGCGTAAGGTAATGTCTTAATATGGTTTTCATTTGCATTTCTCTTATTACTAGAGATTTAGAGCACTTTCTCATGTATTCATTGGCTTGATCAATGTCCTCAATGAGAAGTTTCTATTTAGCTCTTTGTCCCATTTATTAATTGGGTCGTTTGTGTTTTTATAGTGGAGATTCTTCATTTTGTGGGTTTTGGGTATCAATTGCTTGTTCTTCTCTCTGGAGTTTTTCCTTGAGAATTCTTTGTAGGGCATTTTTTTCTGTTGACGAATTCTGCCAATTTTGTTTTATCATGAAAAGTTCTTTTTTCTCCATCAAATTTGAAGCTGAGTTTTGCTGGGTATAGAATTCTAGGCTGCATGTTGTGATCATTTAAATGTTAAAAGAGATCATTCCAAGACCTTCTTGCTTCCAGAGTCTGGGTTGAAAAGTCACAGACAATTCTTATTGGCTTGCCTCCGAATGTGATTTGGCATTTCTCCCTAGCTGCTTTTAATGTAGTTTCCTTGGTATCTCTGTTGTACATTTTGAATATGATGTGTCTTGGTGAGTTTCTCTTTTGATTAGGTCTATTGAGTGTCCTGTAAGCTTCCTGGATGAGCATGGCTGATTCTATTTTTATGTGAGAAAAATTTTCATTCACAATTTCTTTGAGAATATTCCTCATATCATTGGTGTGTGTCTCAATTTCTTTCTGTATTCCAATTACTCTCAGATTGCTTCTTCTTATTTCATCCCGGACATTTTTGAAATTCTGGTCATGATCTCTTAATTGTTTTTCTTTTTTGATATCGGTGAACTCTAGCTTGATCAACCTGTCTTCATTGTCGGAAGTTCTTTCTTCAATAGCAGAGGTTCTATTTTATACTGAAGTTAGTTTATTATTGAATTCTTGCATGGTCCCTCTCATGTCATTGACTGCAGATTTTAGGTTTGAAACTTCCTTCTTGAGGGAATCGATTTCTTTAATGATCGAGTTTCTCAACTCTTGAGTTTTCTCATTTATGCCTTCATTATCTCTTCTTCTAATTCCTTGTTCCTTTTTGTTATCAGCTCATTGATATATTGTTCTAGATTTTCATCCCAGTTCCTGGCCGTAGTCCCCTTATTAGGGGAGTTTTGGGATTGATGTGAACCTATTCAAGTTTGATTTCTCATGTCTGAAAAGATTCTTCTCTCTTATTCGACTGGTGAACCCTTTGTGGAAGCAATACAAGACTCGGTGGTTCTTTTTCCTGTCTCCTGCCTTAAGGATTAAGCTGTTGGAATGGGAAATCTGTCCAGACCCTTACTTGAAATGGGGTTTTGTCAGGAAAGTTGATTTCAAAAGACAACCACCTTTACTCTGAACTGTTTGTTACCCTTACAGATTTCCAGCACCTTATGCGTTAGTAGCAAATTATCAATATGTACAACCAAAGTTTACAATAAACAGTAGTAAATTTGTTATTTAGAGCAGATTATAATAGACTTTGAATTCAGCCTATGCAATTAGTGTTAGTAATAATATTTTTGGCGACACTAGTATTTAACTATTACCTATGTCAGAATTCAAGAACAAATAAGTGTTAACAATTACAGCAGTAATCATTATGCAGCCTTAATAATGGGGGGTTGAACTGAGTTAATGAATTGGGAGTCATAGGGGGGAAGTAATGCTGGTGAAATTAAGAAAGGAGATTATGTAGACCAATTATGTACAGTAAGAAAGTGGAGGAGGTAAAGAATTTGCTGTAGAAAGAAAAATAAATTGCTAAAAGGAAAATATTTGAAAAGAAAAGAAAATTTTAAAAAATTACTACATTTAAAATAAAGGAGAAAAGAAAATACGGATCCACAGGGAAGCTAGGATAGCTGTGGCCTGATATGGGAAGGGTAAAAGAGTTATTACTAAGATTTGGGTGATCTTTTAAGGGAAGAAGGTATCCCTGAGAATTATGCTTGTCAGGCATAATATATTTCAAATACTATATGCACTGACCAGAATCCTTCTTCTCAAGAATGAGGACAAGGATAGACAGGATAGATAAGAGGGAATAAGAGAGATGTTAAGTAGGGAAAAAGAAAAAGAGAAAGAAACCTGAAAACAGGCTTTCAAAACAGGAAGAAATATTATTGTTAATTTTTTTCCTAAAAGAAGAAAGAAAAAAATGGAAAAATAGGGGGATAACCACCCCTAGAAATTAACAGGGCAGGGAAACAAACAGCTAGTGTTTTTATATATAGAAGAGCCAGCAAACTTTTCCAGTTATCGCATTAGTACACATCTAGAACATGCAAGCAACAACAGCAAAAAAAAAAAAATCTTTATAGTAAAAACTTGGAAGTATAGTTAGTAAGAGTGTCTATGGTCTTTCTGGGAGGAGATCTTTACTTTCTGTCTGGTATGAAAGGCTGGGTGTCTCAGTTGGGGCTTTCAGGGGAGCTGAAAGTCAGAAGTCTTCTGTTTTCAAAGCTCCATCTGTTGGTGGTTGCCGAAACTGACTCCTGTGACATTAGAGCTGGGGCAAGAAGATCCGCGGGCTTAACAGGGAATGTCCTTCTGTCTGTTGTGGGAGTTGTTAGCGCTGAGTAATGTTCCCCGTTACTCCACTACCCAAACCCCTTACGTGAAAAGGATTCAGGGCCTGACCCAAGCCTTCTCCTCCCGATTCAGCCTGTGGTCTGTGGCCGGCTCCAGATGCAGTTTTAAGAGCCTGCTTTGCAGACCTAAGGAGGGCTGGCCCCGGTTGGTCAGGGAGTGTGGAATCCTCCAAGGGATTTAAAGATGGATGCTCTGCTCCCCCGCCCTCGCAGCTCCTGCACCTGCTTCCGCAGCGCAACCTGCTTCTCTGTGCTCGTACGCAGGCAGCTTCCAGACACTGATCTCACTGCCAGAAGAGAGTAAGCACGGGAAGTGACTTCGCAAAAACTCTTTCTTTAAAGCACATCGGGTTTTCTGCGCCAATGTGTTCTTAGGCTGTTAGTCCCCTCTCCTGTCCCGGGCGGAATGTAAGCAAGCCTCGGCCGAGTCCCAGCCAGGACGGAAGAAAAAAATTCCACTGGTTTCTCCCAAGTCACTGTTCCTCCAAAACCACTGAGCAAATTAGGACTGGGCTTTCAGATGCTAATGCCCCAAACACACCTCAAAATACTGGAGAAGAGCTAGAGGTTTCCCATTCAGTCCTGGAGCCGCTGGGGAAGTCTTCTCTCTTCATATCGCCCTCTTCTATAAAGCCCTCATAAAATTTTTAAATAAAGAGTAACACTTGTTCCTAAACCGCTGTATATGATTATGTTCAGAGATTTTCTTAAGCAATGATATTTTTAACCATAGGCAATTCGTTTTAGTCACTGTCAAAAATGACAGCTAGCTTTACATGGTGTATATTGTTTTTGCAGAGAAAAGTATCATACCTAGTAGCTTATGACATTAACTATAGTTACCAATATTTTAAAAATAAAATGTCAGAAATGGCATCGCATTGCTTACCTCTGCAGTATTTCTGGTTTGTAGATAGTTTGCTCTTTGCCTGGAAAATTAAAGACTTAGTCAGCAAGTCCTATTCCCTTATAGTTATTTTTTCAGAGAATATATTAGCTTTCTTGTTGAAGAGAATAGCATAATTCTTTACAATATGGTAAAAATTTTGTACTAAGTGGAAATATTGATCATTTGAGCATAAACCATATATCGGAGTCAGAAAGCAAGCATTTACCCAATGTAACTTTTTATAAGCTGTATACTCTAAATTATATATTGGCTTTTCCAAGAAATAATTATGTGTGCCAGAAAGTTTTCATTTTATGTGATAAAACAATTACTTCCATATAATTTAGTGTTGAAATGAATGGAATCTTTACTCACATACTGAAGCTAAGAAATGGAGGCGAGACAAAGATTTAATCATTAAAGAAATTACCTATAAAACACTAAAGAGAATTCTAATCTAAAAAATGTTAGACAACTTTAAGTAGAATTATTTGTTATTGAAACATATGTAGAAAACAATTTAAAAGATTTGGATGTTGGAAAGCTAAGTATCATAAAGATAATTTGATCTTAATTAATTTAGCATTTTAATGCAATCCTAATCCAAATCCAAAGGGAACATTATTTTAAATTAACTGAGAAATCTCTTTTGAATAATAACAAAGGGTAGGAGAGGCTAACTGAATTTTTCAAAGTGAAAAAAGAAGAACTCACCATTTCAAACACTAATATAAGAAATAAAGAAATTCAATCAAGGTGTTACGTAGTGTTTTACTCAGGATTCTCAAGAGAAACTGAACCAGTAGGACAGACACAGATGTCGATGAAGATGCAGGTCAGGATGTAGATAAATGAGAGGAGAATTATTGGGGAATTGGCTCAAGGGATTACGCTGTTAGCATGTGGGAGACCCTGGGATGACAGTCCTGTGGCTCAGACCACACCTGAAAGCCTAAGAATCTGGGAAGCTGATGGCTTAACTCTTGGTGCAAAGCCGAAAGAATCAGAACCCGGAAAGCTGCTGGTAAGTCCTGGAACTCAAAGGCGGGACAGCTGGGAGTTCTGCTGTTCAAGGGGAGGAAAAGAGGGGCCCAGCTTCAGGAAATGGAGAAAAAAGAATTTGCCTTTTCTTTTTTTTTTTCTATTTGAGCTCCAGCTAATTGACTGGTGTTCACCGACACTCAGGGCATATCCTCCCCAGTATACAAACTCATATGCCAATTACCGCTGGAAACATCCTCACAGAAATAATGCTTCATTAGATCTAGATATTTCTTAATATAATCAAGCTGACTCCAAAATTAGCTACCACAAAGAGAAAATGTATTGATTAATGGAAACAAAATCTCTAGTCACCATTATTTATATAAAGTTAATAAAGGTTAAACTCTTAAATTTAACAAGAAAATTACTGTTAACTAGAATATGTCATAACAATTTACTAACCATTCTGGAATAAGCATGTTAGATTTCTAACTTTGTACCTTTCGGTTTATCAAATTCAGATGGATTGCTCTAAAGGTCAACTTTTAAGTGTCAATTTGACTAGGCTGTGATGCTTAGCTGTTTGGCCAAACACGAATCAAGCTGTTTTTGTGAAAGTACTTTTTAAATGTGATAAACATATAAATCAGTATTCTCTGAATAAAGCAGATTGCCCTTTTGCCCTGCCTACTGTGAGTGGGCCTCATCTAATCAGTTGATGGCCCTAAGAACAAAGACTAATGTTAACTGAAGAACAAGAACTGCTCCTTAGGACTGTAACACAGAGAGGCTGACTGAGTTTTCAACCTGTTTCCCCGGAGAAATTGAACTCAAGCCTGCAACATCAACTCTGAATTTCCAGCCTCCTATCCTATTGTACATAATTATAAGTCCCCAAATTATATGGATGAACTGATTCATTTTTACAAAAATTTAAATTTATTTTTCTAATGAATACATAAAATGATACATTTTATTGGGATAATGTGATGTTTTGATAAATGTATACATTGTATAGTGTTTAAGTTGGAGTAAACATATCTCCTCAAATATTTTTGGCAAAAATTCTCAAAATTCTTTCTTCTGGATTTTTGTAATATTACTATAGTTACTCTCATGGGCAATAGCACACCAGAACTTCTGATTCCTACCTAACTGTAAATTAGTTCTTGTTAATCAGCCTTTCCCAATTCTCCTTCCCCCTATTCTGTTCAGTCTCCAGTAAGCATCTTTCTACTCTCAATTTCTGTGAGGTCAGCTTTTTTAGATTCCACATATGTGAGATCATGTGTCGCTTGTCTTTCTGTGCCGGGATAATTTCACTTAATGTTATGATCCATCCCTATTGTCACAGACAACAGAATTTCATTATTTTATTGCTGTGTATATATGCCACATTTTCCTGGTCCATTAGTTGATCGACACTTTGGGTTTTTCTCCATTTATTGTTTTTGTGAATGTGCTGCACATGGAAACACAGATATCTCTTTGAAATACTGATTTCCTTTCTTTTGAATATATTCCCAGTAGGGGGGGGTGCATCATATGTTAGTTCAATTTTTAATTTTTGGAGGAATCCCATGCTCTTTTGCATAATGACTGTACTAAGGTATATTTCCAACAGCAATGTGTCACGGCTCCCTTTTCTCCACACCCTCACCAGCATTTGTTATTTTTAATCTTTTTGATAACAGTAATTCTTACTGCGGTGACATGATGTCTCATTATTGTTTTGATAATGATAATGAACAATTTTTTTCATGTTGGCCATTTATATGTCTTACTCTGAGAAACATCTAAATTTGTTGCCCATTTTTAAAATTATTTTTGTGTTGAGTGTTTGGAATTCTTCACATATTCTGAATATCAACACATTTTCAAATATATTTTCCAAATTCTATTTTCTCCCATTTTATAGATTGTCTCTTCAACCTGTTGTTGTAGATTGACATAATCCCATTTGCCCATTTTTTGCTTCTGTTTCCTATGCTTTTGCAGTCTTGTCCAGCAAAAATCCCTGTCCATCTCAATGTTCTGATTGAACGGTTCTCCTACGTGTTTCCTCATAGTTTCATAGATTTCAGTCTTAAATTTAAGTCTTCGATATACTTTGAATTGAATTATGTGGCTGAAGAGTTATAGTGGTCTAATTTCATTCTTCTGCATATACATACTTAATTTTCCCATCAACATTTATTGAAGACTGTTGTTTCTCCAATGTTATTCCTAACAGCTTTGTAAAAAAAAAAAATAAAAAAGAGAGAGAGAGAGAGAAAGAAAGAAGGTGTGGGGCTGGAGCAGTGTCTCAGCAGTTACAGTACTTGCCTGGCATGTGGACCTGAATTCAAACCCCAGCACCATGTACACAAGGAAGTTTCAGAGCAATGAGGGTCACATGAAAAACTATATAAAAATGATTATTTCTCTCTCTCTCTCTCTCACTGTCCCTCTCTCTTTAAAAAACAAACAAACAAAAAATAGTAGGTTCCCTGTCAATGTGTGCCGAGATTATAGGCTCTACAGATCGAAAGTGTGTCAACTTTGTGTCAACCAAGTCTATCAGAGTCGTGTATCCAACATCATATGCTCATTTATTGTCTCGGTGTTACATATTCATGATTCTCAAAATATTTCAGACTTTTAAATTATGATTATGAGAGATCTAATAATAATTAAAAAGTCTGAAGTATTTTGAGACCCTAGGTAGTGACCTAGGTAGAATATCAACACAGCCACAATATTCACTTAAGCCAAATCCTAATCCAAAGCAAGGCCCTCACTCTCTTTAATTCTGTGAAAATTGGGAGAGGTGAGGAAGCCATAGAAGAACAGTTTGAGGTTAGCAGAGTTTGAAACCATCATCTTAACTGAAAAGTGCACAGTGATACAGGAAGAGCTGATGAAGAGCTATAGTAAGTTACTGAGATCTAGCTGAACTAAGGGACGAATGGGGCCACACTGAACAACAAATTTTCAATATAGAGAATAGCCTTGCATTTGAGAATACGTCATCTAGGAATTTCGTAGCTGAAGAAGAGAAGTCAATGTCTGGATTCAGTGTTTCCAAGAACAGGCTAACTTTCTTGTTTAGGGGCTAAAGTAGCTGGTGATTGGGGTGGGGGTGCCACCTGCATGCTAGGTAAGTGCTCTACCTCTGAGCTACATCCCTAGTCCCAACAGGTGACTTGAAGTTGTAAACAATACTAATTTACCTAATTTTTGTGTGCTCAATAAATGGAAAAACAAAGCCTATAGGACAGCATATCCGGCTTACTGAATATCAAGCCCAATATTGGAAACTGCTGCTCAGATAAAATGATTCCTTTCAAAATATTACTCTTCACTGACAATGCACCTGGTCACTCAAGATTTCTGAAAGAGAATTTCAGTGATATTAATGTTTTCATCCATTCTGCAGTCCATGGATCAAAGAAAAATTTCAAGTCTTGTTATTTAAGAAATGCAATTCTTGGGATTGGAGTGGTGGCTTAGTAGTTTTAGCACTTGCCTGGCATGTGCGAGGACACGGGTTTGAACCCCAGCACCATGTACATAATGAAGTGCCATGTTGGAGCAACAAAAACCACATAAAGAACTAAATAAAATTGATTCTCTCTTTCTCTATCAAACAAACAAACAAACAAACAAAAAACCTCAATTCTTTAGGTTACTTCTGCCATGAATATTGATTTCCCTAATGGATCTGGACAAAATAAATTGAAAACCTTCTGGAAAGGATTCACCATTCTAGATATCATTATAAACAATCCTGATTCATGATAGAAGGTCAAAATATTGGCATTAACAAGTATCTGGAAGATACTGACTCTACCCCTCATGAATGAGTTTAAGAGGTTCTTGACTTCTGTGGAGGAAGTAATTACAGATGTGGTAGAAACAGCAAGAGAGTTTCAAGTGGAGCTTGAAGATATGACTCAATTGTTACAATCTCATTATTAAACTTTAAAAATTGAAGAGTTGCTTCTGAAGAAAATGGAATCTTAAGGTAGCATCTACTCCTGGTAAAGATGCTGTCAACATTGCTGAGATGACAATAGAGAAATTTTATACTTAGTTATGTATGTATTTGTTTAACTGACATAAATTTAGGTCATAAAACAGTGGGAGGGTTTGAGAAGATCAACTAAATTCTGAAAGTTCTACTCTGGGTTAAAAGCTATCAAACAGAATTGCATGATATAGAAATTTTTTTCATGAAAGGAAGAGTTGATCTGTGTGGCAACCTTCATTATTGTATTGGGAAATTGCCACAGCCATCCTAATCTTCAGCAACACCACCCCATCAGTCAAGCAGAAAAAAAAATCAAATTAATGAATGAAAGCTTAGATGATCATTAACATTTTTAATTGTAAAGTACTTTTTAGGGATGATGATATAGCTCAATGGCAGAATGCTTGCCTAGAATTGATAATGTCCTGAGTTTAATTCCCAGCACCACACACCCATAAAATAATTATTTTTTGTTAAGTCAGGTACATTTTTTAGATATAATAGTTTTGCAAACTATAAATAGTATAAACATACAAAAAAATCACATCTTGCTTTATTGTAATAGACACTTTATTATGGTGGTTCAGGATCAAACCTGAAGTATCTCCAAGGTATGATTTTAATCTGAATCATTGTTTGGATAATACTTTCACCATAAAAGAGTGTCATATAGTCTACATCAACACTGTGTTTTAGTTTTGCAGAGATGTCAAATTATTCTAGCATCATTTTCTGAAGCAAACTTTCCTTCCCTGTCTTAATTGCATTGAAAACTTGAAAGAAATCCCAGAATTCACATGGCTGGATTAGTTCTGAATTCTATTTTGTTTTACTGATTTGTCATTATGTATGTCATACCACACTGACTTCGTTACTGTAGCTTTACTTTAAATTTTGAAAGCTTTAAGGATATTTTTATAACATTTGTTTTACTTCTTTCAAACTGGTTTGACTCAGTTCTTGGCATTTTTGTATTTGTTTTAAAATAGGCTTGTCATTTAAAAAAGTCACAGGGATTTTGAATAAGGATGCATTGGATATATAAAGTAATTTAGGGAGATTACCATCTCAACAATATTTATAGTGTTCTAAATATATGGTTTATCTCGCCATGTATTTAAACTATCATTTGTTTCCTTGTTCTTTTTGTTACCCGGTGCAATTAGTTTAAATGTAAAATTAGAATTATTGATCTGCCCCCTTTTTATTTCTGTAAATTTTTGCATCATGAATTTTGAACTAATGTTATTAGTTACATGTTTTCATGATTGCTATGTCTTCTTGTGTTAATTTTTTTATTATTTTAAATTTTCTTTCTTTCTGTTAATTAATAATCTTTATGTTTATTTTGCATTAGATATAGCCACATGAGTTTCTTGTGATTAGAGTTTTATTTTTCATTCATTTATTTTAAACTCTCTCTTTATAGTAAAAGTGTGATTCCATAAACATTGTATAATGGAGTATTGCATTTTTATCCAGTCTAGTAATCTCCGCTTTTGAAATGAAATATTTAGACCATACATTTCCATGCAACAAGATATCAAAGGATTTAATACTATTTTCATTCTATTTTTATTTTTTTCCATTCTTTTTCCCTCAGTTTTTGTCCTTTGTGATTAATCAGGTATTTTCATATATTTACTTTATCTCCTACTTGATATTTTAGCTATTTCATTTTTTTTTACTTTTAAAGTGATAACAGAAAGTACCCTATGTTTCTTTGTGTTATTATAGCTCACGTTGAAGTAATGTGATAAGCATTCAAGTTTCACTCCTGTTCACTATATTATTGTTCCCATATGTATTTACATACATGTTTATTGCATATTTTGTACTGCAAATCAGCATATTTTATTTTCAATTGTCATTATCATTGTAAAGAAAATTTAATGATTTTATCCTTACCTATAATTCTCCATTTTCTAGAATCTTGATTGTTTCCTAAAGCTCTGGGTTCCCAACTAGGATTATTTGCCTCTCCCCTTGAAGCACTTTCCTCTGTATTTATTATAGTACATATCAACTGCTGACAAACTTTGAGTTTTTCTTTTTCTGAAAATGTTTTGTTTCATCTTCATTCACTTGGAAAAAATAATTTCCCTAGCTATATGATTCTAGATTGAACTTTTTCTTTTCAACTTTAAAGATGCCATTCCATTCTTTCTGTCTTCAGTGTTTTCTGATGGGAAGTCAACTAACGTACCATCATGGTTTCCCTGTAGATGTGTGCCTCTTTGCCGAGGCTATTTTCAAGATTTTTCTCTTTATATTTGGTTTCTAGGAGTTTGACTAAGACTTTACTTGGGTATGAAGTTTGTTTGTATTTACCTTGCTTGCTGAGGGAAAATGAACTTCTGTGGATTAAAATTCAATGAATTTTGAAAATCATTGACTATTATATCCTTCAACCTCTTCTGTCAAATTTTCTTTTTTCATACTATTCTTCAATTACACACATCGGGTAAGTTCCACAGCTCTCTAATGCTAAATGCTGAATGTTGCTATCATTATCATTGTCACTATTTTCACTATGGACTTTGGTTTTGATTATCCTTTATTTGTCTTTGATTTCATTAATGCTTTCTTTTCTTTTAACCACTATTCATTCAAATCCAGTAAATCTTAATTTCATGTATTTTTAATTCTAGTAATTTCTTTCTGTTTCCCTATCTGTTCCTCTCCCTCTCTCTCTCTCTCTCTCTCTCTCTCTCATCTAAATATTTATACCTATGTTACTCATTGTTAAAACTTTTACATGTATTTCTAATAGTTCATTCTATGGATTTATCTGAAAATTTAAACATATGGATCATTTTTTTATTTGATTCTTTTCAGTTTTTGCCTCTTGATTATGGATCATGTTATCTTGCTTTCCATATCTTGACATTTTAAATTGTGTGCAAAGCATTGTGTTTTAAATTTTTATTCCTATATGGATTATCCTTTTTGTCTGTCTGGCAGTTAGTTTGAAAGATCAACTCATTATCTCTTTGGCAGTTAGCATGAAAGACTGACTCACTGATCTTTTTAATAATAAAACCAACTGGGTCATAAATTTTGAAGTGAGATCCAGCACTCTTTCAACATGATTTTGTCATCTGAGTACCATTCTCCCAAACTAGGAAAATTCTTTATTTCTCAGCATCGTTCTTGCCTTTTTACATTGCCACTAAACAAAAAAGTTCTATAGGGGAATTGATGAGTCCAGAGATCTCTCCCGCATCCTAGCTGTCCATGTTGACTACTGTGTGCCTATTAAAATTTTCATTTGTTTTAGTCAGCTTTTTTGTTGCTGTGACCCAAGGACCTGAAAAGAATAATTTTTTTGAAATTTAGTTTATTTTGGACTTCTCTGGGCCCTAAAGAACTTCAGTGACCTTAAATACAAATATTATAACTATGGTTGCTTTGTTTACCTGTGTTTTCTCGTTGTTAAAGTGAGAATGATTGTCTTTTATGTCTTTCCGTTTATGATTGCAATTGGAAGATCTATAATATGCTATCAATGACATGATTTAATATGGCTCAGGGAAGCATTATTTCTCTCCTTACTTTCAAAATGTTTGTGCTTTATATAAATGTTCCTATATATTTTTCAAGCTAGAATTCAAATTCCATTTTCATATCTATAATTATCCTTCTAATTGAATGAAATAAATGATCCTATTCCATAGTATCATTTCTAATTTTTAAAAAATTGATTTTTAATTAGAAAATGATACTTATGTAAGTTTATAGAGTACAAGATGTTTTGAACTGTATGTGTTTTAGAAAGGTTCAGTCGAAGTAATTAATATATTCATCACTTCACTAACCTATTTTTTGTTGTGAAAATACTAAAAATCTATTAGCAGTTTTAAATATATATAGTACATTATTATTAACAGTGGTCAACATTAACAAAAACTCATTCTTTTATTCCTACTGAAACTTGATATCCTTTGATCAACCTCTATCCCCTCCCCACCATTTCCCTTTACTATCAGACCTTAGTATGTACGTTCTCTTCTCTGTTTCTATAAGATCAACACTTTTTGCATATTGTATTTATCATTCTGTACCTGGCTATTTCATTTAGTGTAATGTCCTCCAATTCAATCCTGTTGTCACAAATGACAGAATTTCTTTCACATTTAAGGTTGTATTGTCTTCCATTGTTTGCATAGTTTCTTTTATTTCTAATCAAATATTTATTTTATGTTAAATTGATAGATATAATTGTATGCATCATGTATGATATGATGTTTTAAAATATGCATATATTGTGGAATGGTTGAATCTAGCTAATTAGCAAATGTGTTCCCTTACAGACTTTTCATTTTGGGGGTGAGAATACTTAACATCCACCCTCTGCTTTTTTAAGCAATACAATATATCATTATTAACTATAGTTGCTATGCTCTACAGTAGCTCTCTTGAACTTATTCCTCCTGTACAATCATATGATCCAGTATTCCTACTTGTAAATATATATCCAAAGGAAAAGAAAAGAGAATCTCAAAAAGATTTCTGCCCTTGTATATTTGCAATAACACTATTCCAAATAACCGTGAAACATAATAAACCTAAGTATCCATCAGTGAATGATTCCATAAAGAAAATATGGTACATATAAAGATGGAAATACTATCTAGCCATGAAAAAGAATGAAATCCTGTTATTTGCAACAACATGGATGGACCTGCAGGACATTATGTTAAGTGAACAAAAACTTGCACAGAAAGACAGATGCCATATGATCTCACTAAGATGTGTAATCTTTTTTTTTTTTTTTACTTGTTAAATATGGGCTTACATTACTAGGGAATCATTATCAAACAATCAAGAACAAATGCATAATGACAGAACAAGCCAAGGCTTATGCCATTCCCTGGTTCCCCCCTAGGTTTCCCTGTGGTTCCATGCTTCCCAGTATTAAGCCCCCATGTTAAATGGACTTCTCATGGAAGTTGAAGGTTTCCCTCTGAATTGAATCCCCCCCTACTCCCTCCCTCTAGTCTCCTTGATATCCTTCCTATTCCCTCCCCACTTCCAGCCCCACTTCCTTCATCCCCAGCATCCTAGGCAAGGTTCCCCTGTTTGTGTAAAAATTCATATATGCTGAGATTATTATTAGCTTAGCCATTTATCATACCGTATCTGGTTGTATTCTAGCTTCCACAAATGAGAGAAAATATTCAGCCCTTGAGTTTGGGATGTTTCACTTAGCATAATGTTTTCCATCTCCATCCATTTGGCTGCAAATGCCATAATATTGTTTTCTCTAATAGCCAAGTAATATTCCATTGTTATGTGCCAAAGTTTTTGAATCCACTCATTGAGTGAGGGGTATCTGGGTTTGTTCCATAATTTAGCTATAGTAAATTGAGCTGCAATAAACATTGATGAAGCTGTAATCACCATAATATGCCAATTCTAACTCTTTTGGGAAAATACCCAGGAGTGGAATAGCTGGGTCATAAGGTGGTTCCAAGCCCTAATTTTTTGAGGAGTCTCCACACTGCTTTCCAGAGTGGCTGAACCAGTTTGCAGTCCCACCAACATGTGACAGTGTTCCTCTTTTCCCACAGCCCCTCCAACATCTGTCATTGTTCATATTCTTCATTTTTACCACTCTGACAGGAGTGAGGTTGAATCTCAGTGAAGTTTTGATTTGCATTTCTCTTATTGCTGGTGATGTAGAGCATTTTCTCCTATATATATAGGCTTTTTGAACTTACTCTGCTGAGAAGTTTCTTTTTAGTTCCATGGCCCATTTGTTGATTGGATTATTTGTGATTTTGATCTTTGATTTTTTTGAGTTCTTTGTATATTCTGGATATTAGTCCTCTGTCCAAGGTGTAGCAGTCAAAGATTTTCTCCCATTCTGTAGGATCTCTCTTAACACTCTTGACTAAATCTTTAGCTGTGCAAAAGCTTTTTAGTTTAATTGCATCCCATTTGTTTATTCTTGACTTTATTGCTTATGCCATGGGAGTCTTGTTAAGGAAGACATGCCAACCCCTGTGTTATGCAGTGTTGATGCTAATTATTTTTCAAACAATTGTAAAGTTGCTGGTTTAATATCCAGATCTTTGAACCATTTTGATTTAATTTTTCTGCATGGTGAAAGGGAAGGATCCAATTTGAGTTTTCTACAAATGGCTGTCCAATTTGTCCAACACCATTTGTTGAACAGGCTATCTTTCTTCCATACTATGCTTTTGCCCCCTTTATCAAATATCAGATAGTTAAAGGTATGGGGGTTCATCTCAGATTCCTCTATCTTATTCCATTGCTCTTCAGTTCTGTTTTGATACCAATACCATGCTATCTTTGTTACTATAGTCCTATAGTATAATTTCAGGTCAGGAATTGAGATACCACCTGTTTCCTCCTTCTTGCTGAGTAATATTTTAGCTAATCTGGGTTTTCTGTTTTTCCATACAAACTTGAGAATTGCTTTATCTATATCCTGAAGAATGGCATTGGTGTCTTGATGGGGATTGCATTAAATCTGTATAGGGTTTTGGGTTCAGTGGCCATTTTGATTATATTGATTCTGTATAAACATGAACATGGAATGTTTTTCCATCTACTCAGATCTTCTGCAATTTATTTTTTTAAAGTTTGATAGTTTTCATTGTATAGGTCCTTGACATCCTTTGTAAAATTTATGCCCAAGTGTTTTATTTTTTTGGAGGAGATGGTAAATGGGACAGATTTCCTGATTTCTTCTTCTGTGGACTTGTTGCTGGAGCATAAGAATGCTAATGATTTATCGGTATTGATCTTATAGCTAGCCACTTTGCTGAAATTGCCTATAAGCTCTAGAAGTCTTCTGGTCAAGCTTATTGGGTCTTCTAGGTATAGGATCATGTCATCAGCAAATAGAGACAACTTGACTTCCTCTTTTCTTATAAGAATTCCTTTGATTTCCTTGTCTTGTCTGATAGTTCTAGCAAGGTATTCAAGGACTATATTGAATTAGAGTGGTGAAAGTGGACAACCTTGTCTTTTTCCTGAATTCAGTGGAAATGCTTTCAGTCTTTCTTCATTGAGCATAATGTCGGCTGTGGGTCTGTTGTAAATGTATCTTATATAGTTAAAGTATCTTCCCTTAATTCATATATTCTCCAGGGTTTTGAGCATAAAGTGGTATTGAATTTTTTCAAGGGCCTTTTCTGCATCAATTTGGATGATTATATGATTTTTATTTTTAATTCTGTTTAAGTGGTGAATTACATTTATTGATTTGTGTATGTTCAAACAGCTCTGTTTTACCAGAATGAAGCCCACTTGATCATGATGTATTATCTTTTTAATGTACTTTTGGATCCAGTTAGTTAGAATTTTATTAAGGATTTTTGCATATGTGTTCATCAGGGAAATTGGTCTGTGGTTTTCTTTTCTTGATGTGTCTTTGTTGGATTTTGGTATCAGTATAATATTTGCTTCATAAAAAATATTTGCAAGTGCTCCAACACTTTCCATGTAATGGAAAAGTTTATAGATGATTGGTGTCAATTCTTCTGTGAAAATTTGGTAAAATTCTGCTGTATATCCATCCAGTCCTGACCTTTTCTTTTTGGAAGGCTTTTGTTTACTGCTTCAATTACACTATCTAAGTTGGTTTAGATTTTCAATGTCCTCCATTGTTAAAATGGGGTTGTCATATGTAGCCAAGTATCTGTCCACGTCTTCCAGATTATCAAAGTTGGCAGAGTATAAGATTTCAAAATAAGTTCTAATAATCTTCTGGATTTTGGTTGAGTCTGTGGTGATATCTCCATTTTCGTCTTTGATTTTGTTGATTTCCTTCACTTTGATCTTCCTTTTGGTGAGATTGGCATGGGGTCTGACAATCCTGTCTGTTTTTTCAAAGAACCAGCTCTTTGTTTTGTTGATAATTTGTATTGTTTTTTGTTCTCAATTTCATTGATTTCAGCTCTGATTTTAGTTATTTCCTGTCTTCTGTTAGCTTTGGAATTGCATTGATCCTCTTTTTGCAGGCATTTGCGTTGGAGTACAAGATGATTTATTTGGGCTGTTTCCTGATTTTTATGTAAGCACTCAGTACTATAAATTTACTTCTTAAGAATGTCTTCATACTATCCCAGGGATTTCAATATGTTGTTTCTTCATTCTCATTCATTTCCAAAAATTTCTTGATTTCTGTTCTCATTACCTCTTTTATCCATCCTTCGTTTAAGAGGGAATTTTTCAATTTCCAAGTATTTGAGTAATTTCTGTTGTTTTTCTTATTATTGATTGCTAAGATTATAGCATTGTGGTCTGACAGGATATATGGGACTATATCAATATTTTTGTATTTGTTAAGGTTAGCTCTGTGGACTAGGATGCAATCTATTTTAAAGAAGGATCCGTGAGCTGCTGAGAAGAAGGTAAATTAGGATGGAATATTCTGTAGATGTCTGTTAAGCCCAATTGATTAATAGAGTCATTCATATTGGAGATATATTCACTGATTTTTTGTTTTGATGATCTGTCTAGTGTTGATAATGGTATATTGATGTCCCCTGGTATTATTGTGTTGAGATGAAAGAGGAGGTTAATGTCCTGGAGTATTTTTCCATATATTTTGGGAGACTATAATTGGGGGCATAAATGTTAATTATTTTTATGTCTTATTGATTAATTTTTCCCTTTGGTATGATGTAGTGTCCATCTTTATCTTTCAGACTAGTTTTAGATCAAAATTAATTTTATCACAAATGAGAATCGCCACGCCAGCTTGCTTTTTGGATCACAGACATGGTAGACATTTTGCCAACCTCTCACCTTCAGTGTGTGTCTGTTGTTTAGTGTGAGGTGTGCCTCCTATAGACAACATATTGTTTCATTTTGTTTTTTGATACAGTGAGCCAATCTGTGTCTTTTAATTGGGATATTGAGACCATTCACATTCAGAGTTAGAATAGTTATGGGAAACTGAGTCTCAAACGTTGTGACTGTTGCTGTGTTTTGTGCCATCTTGGATATATTTTGGTGTGTAATGTGGTTATTGACACTCTCTCGTTCAAGGGTTTAGGGTATTATTAGCATGTTCTTCTGAATGAAGAATGTCCTTGGGAATATTCTGAAGTGCAGGATTTGTGTTCATGTATCTTGCTAGCTTGAATTTATCATTGAAGTATTTAATTTCCTAGTCACATTTAAAGCTCAGTTTTTCAGGGTATATTATTTTTGGTTGAAAATTGTTTTCTTTCAAGGTTTGAAAAATATTGTTCCAAGCTCTTCTGGCCATCATTGTCTGACCTGAAAAATCCATAGTGATCCTAATTGGTTTGCCTCTGAATGTGATTTTGGGCTTTTCCGTGGCTGCTTTTAGAATTCGCTCTTTAATTTCTCTGTTATTTATTTTATATGTGATATGTCTTGGTGAATTTCTCATTTCATTAGGTCTGTTTGGTGTCTTATAAGCATCTTCGATTTTGTATTCTGAGTCAATTCTGATATGAGGGAAATTCTCCTTATCAGTTTCACATAGAAGGTTCTTAATTCACCTTGATTGTTGTTCGATGTTTTCTTCAATCCCAAATAGTCTCTTGTTATTTCTTCTCATCTTGTCAAATATTATTTGGAAGTTCTGGTCATGTACTATAAGTTTCTTTTCGGTCCTCCTTGAACTCAATGTTGCTCAGCTTGTCTTCGTTATCCAATGTATGTTTTCAAGAGTTGAAGTTATATTTTCTATTGAGTTTACTCTGATGTTAGTATCTTCCAGTGAAGACTTGATTTGGTTGACAGTATTTTTCAATTCTGAGAGCTCTGCTACATTTCTTTTCAGAGTGTCTAACTCTTTATAAATATGGTCTTTCATCTCATAAAATTATTTCCTTATCTTTCTATATAAGTTTTCTCTCATCACTTGAAATTGATCTCTGATCTCTTTCCTTAATTCTTCTTTCAAATCTTTGATTGAGTTACTAATCATAATGTTGATACATTTTTCTAGGTTTTCATCCAGTACCTCGACCTTGGAGTCTATGGATGGGGAGTTGTGAGGTTGAGAATGAAAGTTATTTCCCCTTTTCCTCATTTTCAGATACAGGGGATGTGACTTGAAGACTGACAGTGTGTATTATTCTTGTAGGGGTTATTGGAGCTTCTTATGCCTTTGCTTCGTTAGGATGAGGTGCTATTTGGGAAGCACAGATCATAAGCTGCCGGTCCAATCAATGAAGAATTGTGAGCCTATAGGTGCATATGCTAGACAGTTTCAACTAAAACAGTTATAATGGTGATTAACAACTACAGGAGCAGTTTTCTTCCATGAGAGCTCTCACCATATATTAGAGTAGCAAGTAAATACCCATTTTCAAGAATGTCCTTTTCTTCAGTTAGCAGGGCCTCCATAGGTGGGAAGAAGTAATATCTAGAAAGTCAAGGAAGTGAGGTAGGGAGGTAGTGTGGAACTCATGACTTACAATAAAGAGCTACAAGGTATTAGCATGGTGTAGGCTATTCAATTAAGAATAAGAAAAAATAAAAATGGGATACAAGTGGGGTAAAGACTTTCAGTGAGGATGAGAGAGAACAGCATATAGTTTAAGAATTGCCAGAGTACAAGGAAGAAGAGGATAGAATGGAGCGTGATTCTCTTCAACCCAAGGAGACTGAGGGCTAGTTTGCTATTGGGAAGAGTTTCCCCAGTCGGACTCCAACTCTAAGGAGATAGGAGTTGAGTTCGAGAAGACACAGTGACAGTAGAAACCAACCACCAACATACATACAAACAAACAAACAAAAACTACATTCAAGTACACCAATTTCAGAAATAACAATAGAAATAAAAAACATAAAAATCCATTAAAAATTTAAAAAGTTAAAAATATTACACAGCAACAACAACCATTAAAAAAAGAGGGAGTTGGGAAGGTTCTGAGTTTTTGCCCCCAGGTCAGAGTGTACCGTGGGGCAGTGCATTCATATCTGACATCTAGTTGGAGACTCTTCCCAGTTGAGCTTGTCAGATGGGATGAACTTGGGTGATCTCTGGTGGCTGTGGGTTTTCCTATAGGATCTCACCAAAGTTTTCTGCTGTAGAGGGGTAGAAGACTCTGCCCTTTCCCACTTCCTGTGAGAATAGAGTTCAGTGCCACCTAAATGTACTCTTGGGCAGATTATTTTCTACCTGACCAAACTCCTAACCCTCTTAAGCCAGGGACCCAGGAACTATAGGGAGCCTATTAGATGTAGGTGTAGATATATAGAACTCTACTGTTCCAAGGAGAGTGGCCAGCCTGAAGTTAGCTTCCCTGGGATCCCTGTTGCCCCATTCTTGGATGCCTTGTGATCGTCAGTGGCCCCAAGAAATACGGTGTGGGATATCACAGTCCCAGTAAGGGAAGACAGACTTGAAGAAGGCACCAACCTAACTGGGCCAGTGTTTATGTAGGTCTCAATTGTAAACCACTAGAGGGCGTGGAAGCCCAGTCTCACCTTAAGAGCTCAGGACCTATGGCATATTGGCTAAGCACAGAAACTGGAGGCTGAAAGTGAGCCCAGGCTGCCTTTTTTGTTCAAAGGTTCCTGAGGCTGATGCTAGCTCCTGGGTTGTTTGAGACCTTCAGGCACCTTTTGGAATAACTACAGCCAAGTGGCCACCTTTGGTAAATATACCCTAATGAGCCAAGTTCTGATCACAGATTCCTCCTATTCAGGCATGTAAGAGGGCAGGCAGGAAGCCACCACTTGCATGTCCCACAAGCAGAAGAGAGGGTTCCCAGTCCCACATAGCCCCCTGTACCCATGGCCAGGACACAGAATGCTTAGCCTTGCTTCTCTACTTGTACAGACTGAAGTCCTTAATCCTCGAGTAATCGATGGGTCTGGTTTCACTTTTGACAAAGGAGTGTCTAGCCCTGCCCTCAGGGAAATCTCAAGATGGTGGTACCTGACGCTAATTTGCCGGCACAAACAGCTGTAGGATCGCTATTTTGAGGGATTAAATCATCCCCAGGGCTGGAGAGTCTGCTGCCACAGACTGCCAATGCAGGAGTCTGTTTGGGTGATCACAACTGTGATTGAGTTAAATTACTTCTGACCTGCTTCCTCCCCACCGGGATCAATCCCCACCCCTCAGCTGTGAAGCCAACCAGAGCAGGCGTGAATAACTCGCTGTTTAAATACATTACTGCAAGGCTTTTTTCCTTTGGTGTTAATGAATTAAGGGGGAGAAACTCCCCATATACAAAGTGAACAAGTTCCTACCATTGGAAACCTGCAGCAGGAACTTTTGCTCAGCAGTACCAGGGGATTCCTACTATTGATGTGGGCACCATTTCTCTGTCTGAGATATGTAATCTTAAGAGTTGATTTCATAGAAGTAGAGGATTACTGGAGAATGATTACTGGAGGCTAGAGTGGTTACGGAAGATAGGGGAATGTTGGTCAAAAGGTATTTGTACAGGGCTGGAGAGGTGGCTCAGCATTTACAGTACTTGCCTGGCATGTGCAAGTAGGCAGGTTCAAATCCCAGCACCACGTACACAAAGAAGTCTTAGAGCAATGAAGACCACATGAGAAACTAAATAAAATTGATTCTCTCTCTCTCTCTCTCTCTCTCAGTGTCTCTCTCTCTCTTAAAAAAAAAAAAGGTATATGTACCACATTTTCAATATCCATTCATCTGTTGATGGGCGCTTATATTGTTTTATATCTTATTTATTGTGAATAATGTTGAATATGAATGAAGATAGCTTTTCAACCAGATGATTTCAATTTCTTTGAATACATATCTAGAAGTTAGTTTGCTGGATTATATGGAAATTTTATTTTTAGCCTCTTGAGGAAACTCCATGCTATTTTCCAAACTATCTCTTCCAGTTTGCATTCTCAACAATGTGCATGATATCTTATTGTGATTTAATTTGTTTTTCATTGATGTTTACAAATGTTGACCATCTTTTCATATATCTGCTGACCATTCATATGTCTTTAATAGAGAAATGAGTGTTCAAATACTTTGCCCTTCTTTTAAACAGGCAATTTGCTTTCTTGCTGTTGTGCTATTTACATATTTTAAATATTAGACCCTTATCAGATGTGTGATTTGCAGATATTTTCTCCCAATCCACAAGTTTCCTCTCTATTCTGTTTTTTCCTTTGCCATACAGAAGCCTTTTGGTTTAAAGCAATTTCATTCGTCCATTTTTGCTATTATTGCTTACACTGCTGGAGTCCACTCTAAGTAATCATTGCCCAGAACAATGTCACAAAGCATTTTCCTTATGTTTTCTTCTAACAACTTTATAGTTTCAGGCCATATGTTTAAACCTTTAGTCCATTTAATTTGTTTTTTATGTAGTATGAAAAAAGGGTCCAACTTCTTTCTTCTGCCTGTATATATCCAGTTTTCCTTACATTTATTGAAGAAACTGTCTTTCCCTATGATGTATCCTTAGAACCTTTGCCAAAATTCAGTTTAACAGGGTAGGAGGAGTTGAGGGAGAAAAGGAAGTACTAGGGAGGAGTATTGGCCAAACTCTATTGTTATGCTGTGTGAACGTATGAATATGTAACAACAGATCCCATCATTACATACACCATTATAGTACACCAATAAAAATATAGAAAAAAACATTCGATTGTACATAAAGGGTTTGGATTATTTCTGACTTTCCATCCTTTTCCATTCATTGAAGTGTCTGATTTTATGTCAGTGTCATACTATTTTGATTACAATAGTTTTATGATGTATTTTGAAATCAGTTTGTGTGATACCTCCTGCTTTGTTCTTTTTGATCAAGTTTGCTTTGGATATTTGATATTTTTTGTTTGATATTTTTTGTGGATCCCTCCCAAAAAAAACTTTTATATGGTTTTGCTGGTCTCAGAAAAAAGCATATGTACAGTGAATGATGCTTACTCGGTCAAAAATGTGTGGACAAAGAGAAAAGATAATAGACAAGGAGAAGGAGAAGAACAAGAAGATGATATATAAATATATAGCTTAGCTAGCACATAATAATTTACATTTATACGTAATATTTTTAAGCTAACCTTGAAAACTGGAAAGTTAAGGGAATGTTAGGGAAATTTTGTTATTGGTGTAAGGTCATATGCACTGGATAATATAGAGAAAAAAAAGACAAAAAAACCCCACAAAGTTGAAGTGGATAGTAAATTATTTAATTCTTGAACAGTTTTATGAAGTGTTTGTTAGTTTCATTTTACAGTTACAGAACAGAAGTTCACACACTGGAACTGCAGAGTCGGTATTTAACCCAGGTCCTCCTGTTTCATATTCTATGTTCTTTCCACCATCATTTTCATCATTCTATAAGTGTGTATAAAATTTCAAAACAACCTACAATCATAATGCTGTCTCATTAAGCTATAGTCCATTAGACTGAGGAAATATTAAAGCTAATTCTACATTAAAAATGTGTATGGAAATTTCTTTGATTAAATATGTAGCTAATGGGTTGTATATAATTAATGATTTTCAAACATCATTTATAATTCCTAGGTTTTTTAGTTTATTTTCTAAATGACTTAAAAATAATGTAACATTACAATGATTGACTAAATTCTACTAAATATATATCCTTCCAGATATGGGAATACAAAGTAGTCTTCCCAGTTAGCTGTTTCGTGTAAACCAAAAGATACTGATTAATAATTACATAATTGATACCATAATTAGCTATTGTAAATTGAGCAACTATAAACATTGATGTCGTGTGCCTTTGTAATAAGCTTATTCTAGGTCTTCTGGGAAAATACCCAGGAGTGGGATAGTATACGAATGCATATATGAATGTGTAGCAGCAAATCTCTTCAATATGTAAGAACATTTTGAACTAATATTTTAAAAATAAAAATATTTTTAAAAGAACCATATAATTAAGCCAGACTCATTATAAGTTTGCTGCATAAAAGAAAAAATCTGATGTTGACAACTGAAAGCTTTCACTTTCTAACATTAAAGAAAAGTCTTTAGATGGAAGCACCTTCTGATCAAAGATGCTTATATGTATTTCATTGTGTCTCTCAACCTAGGAACACCAATCAAGAGAAAACAAATAATAAATATGGTTCCAGCCACAAGGAGAAACCTCACAAATGATGTATCTTTCCAGGGATTGCTGCATTTTGTAAAGCACATGTGTTATTTATTCTGATGCTCCTCTTAGGACATAATGTTATAATCTAAGCCCTGATCCTATAAAATGTGTTTTGTGATTCAGATTCAAGCATTAGGTATTGGAATAGACTAGTGAACTTTTGTCATTTATATTTAGATTCAGATTTCTTTATCCACCTTAGAACTATTCACATTTTTTCAGCTAAAATACCAATTCTAATATGGAATCAACCTTGTTTCTATATCTGTTTCACAAGTAATATTATAGTAAGAATTGGAAAAAGTAATATACAATAGCAAAATTAGGGAATCAACCCGGATGCCCATCACTGAATGAATGGATCCATATTCAGCTATTAGAAACAACAATATTACAGCATTTGAAGGTAAATGGAAGGCAATGGAAGAAAATATGCTGAGCAAAATTAGCCAAACCCAGAGACCCAGAGTTAAATGTCTTCCCTTTTTTGCAGAGGCTAGAGTAAAACTCAGGCTCATGTACTAGACTCACCAAAGTCAAAGGAACACATAATTTAGGGGAAACAAATATACGTGTACAGGGAAGGGAAGAGGTGGGAGGGAGGGGAGAAGAATGAATGATAGGGAGGGATCTAGGGGGGGTGAATCAACAATGTAGCTTACTCTTTACTCCCCCAAGAAGCCAAATAATAGTTATGCAATCATTTAATTCTGGAAAAGGCACCACCATATATAAATATACATATTTACGTATGTATATATATAATTTTATTTATACATATATAAAGACATATTTATATATAGCTGTATATAAATATACAATATTGTTGTATATATACCTGTTGTGTATACAAAATAGTTGTGTATATACCTGTTATGGGTGAAATGTTGAAGAGTCAAGGGACAGGGTGTGGGTGATGTGGGGGTGATTCTGGATTAGAATCAGGGGCATATCGTATTGTTACTATATATGTATTTATGATTGTAGAACAACACAATTCCTCAATTAATTTAAAAATAGTATAAAAAGTAATTGGAAAAAAAATGGAAATTTCAAAAATGTTTTGGAAGGTTTTTAATAAGGCTCTATTTAAATAAAAATGGCTATGATCTAAAAAGATTTGATTCAAAAGACAACCATAGCCTAGACATTGATATTATTTAGCTGTGAGATACTAGAAAACTAGAGTAGACCTTTTGGCTCTCAGTTGTTTCATCTTTAAAATGGAAGAGGTATACTTGATAAACTCTGAAATCACTACATGGACCTCTGTACACTTTTTGACTCTTTAATATATACTTAATCAGTTAAATATAATACCAAGTGGTAATATCTAAAATAATAATGGATATGTATGTTGTGAACCTGAACAGAATTTAGGGTTGCCATTTCTGGGGGTACAAAAAGAAAAGGAAAAATGTGATCCAGGCAATATGACACCACCACCACCCCTGTTGTAGTTTTCAGTAGCATGAAGTTATCTCTCAGAAAGAAACCAAAAAAAATCCTGATATTACATGTTAGAACTATCTTGCAGCCCTTCTACCCCATAGAATTATTCTAAAAGTTAAGCTATAAGAAATACTAAAGACTATAAGACCGTTCTTTTTGCCCTTGTATGTAACCTACCCACAAAGTTTTTTTTTTCTGTTTTAAAAGAGTGAGGTACACAGTGTTTTTAAAATAATTACTTTACCTGTAATTCGGTGGGCAAAAGTTATTTTAAAACACATCTGAAATCATGTTCCTCATGATAATAGAGTCACAAAATTTCTTCTGGATCTTATAGTTTTACAATTTTTCCGCTTTCTTAGATTCACTTTTCAGATTGAACAGATACTAGATTATTTTAAAAACTTATAGCTTTGTGCCCCTTTATACTCACCGTTATGCATGGGCACTTTTTATAATTTTTGTCCCCATCAAACTAAATTCTATAATAATCCTAATTTTTCCTAGTGCACAGTATTTGATATTCATCCAAAGAATCCTTCAGGACAAATAGAAGCAGGTGGTGGTTGTGGGAGCTGAGATAATTAGGCACAGAAACTGCTGGCTTTGCAGTCGTTCCTAGAGCTGCATGGTGCTGGGTGTTCCCTGTGCAAAAGAAAGAACGGAATGACAGGGTACAGAGCAATACAGAAACACTTAGAATATGGAGAAGAGCTGTTGGTTATATCCACAGTTAAGTGGTGAGGAATTCAGGGGATTACATTTGGCTTGCCTATGAGAAGATTGAAATTGAAGACTCATAGAAAGTGGTTCTGAAAAATTTGTTTTCCTGGAATGCAACAGGACCCAAAAGTCAGAGAGCTATAGTACTGAAAATATGGATACATAATTAAGAGTTCAGAATCAAGAACTGAAATCTATTGGGGAGAACTATATAGATCTACAGAGGAATCACAGTCTCTAACTGAAGCAAAATAATGTCATCATGGGGCATTATAATGTTAAAATCTAGTATAGTTTTAAAACTCAAAATGCAAAAGGAATAACTACAAGAAGACATGTTTCATGGAATTTGAAGGGTCCTAACAAAGTAACCAGAGGTTGCTATTATTTCATTTCAGTGATGAACAAATTTAGAATTAAACCATTCATTGGACTTGCTTAAAATTAGCAACATAGAGACAGAGATCCAACTATATTCCTAAGATCTTACACTCTTAATTCATTAAAAAGATAAATGATTCTCCAAGTGCTGCCTTTTTAGTTGGAAAGTGGCTTTAAATGTCTGTCCATTGAACTGGTTCTTATGTTATGCTTAAGAAATAGATTTTAACAATTTTGACTATATTTTGCTTCTCTTCTCAGGCAATGAAAACTCTGCTTAAAGTTTCCTACAATCACTATTTTGATAATTTAGTGGACATTTTTAGTTCCTACTTTAGCTACAAAAAAATAGGTAATTACTTGCCTCCTCCTTTCACAGCAAGAGGAAAGGTCTTCACACCCAGAAGGCATGTTCCTTTTCAACTGCACAGACCCCCAGGGGCATATGTTTGTGGGAAGTTGAGAAGAAGACCCAGCACCACCTATGATTCTCTTGAGGTATAGCAGAGAATCAAGAAGAGAGAGAGAAATGACACTCCTCTGGACCAAAGGGATGTTTCTCTTTTTCTGGACTTAGAAGCCTAATATATTTCTGACCTTGAAGGGGCAGCTTATTTACCACATCCTTCTGTAATCTCAGGAGAAGGGAGGGAAAGTATGAATTTAATTATATCCTTGTCAAGAGGTAATTCCCTCTCAGAAATTAATTTTCAGTGCTTTGGAGTTACTGCACATTAAAAAATATTGTCACACACACAAAAAACATGGTGGCCTGTCACAAACATTATGAAACTATTGACCTTACATTGCTTCATCTGCACAACTATTGATTTTTTTCTGCCTTTATTTTGACATTTCATATGATTTCATCTAAGATTCATCACTGTGGAAATGTCAGGTTTAAGGGTGTGCTTTTATTGTTTGGGAAGAGCAATCTCAGAAATGGTTTACTACTTATCTATTAGAGGCAGTAGGCTGGACTCATCAATGTTGAAATGATTTCAGCATCCAGTTATCATACTTATATTTCCAGAGGTTTCCAGATTGCTGTTTTCTCCCCAAGAACGAAATTAGATTGTCACTTCAGGTTTTAGATGCCAATAATTCTTGAACTGGTCTTTAAAACACTAAGCCCATGAATACTTTTTATTTGAAGGCATCTTGGGTTATGCATCATACAATCCTTGGCTGGGAAAGTGATGGGTTACTAACATACTTCCAAAGTGCAATTTCTCAGGATACAGTCACAAATCAGTACATGAATATAATTTTATCATTTAAATTTTTGTCTTGTTCAAGTTTTCAAACTGTAGTCTTGATGTTCTCCACCCTGCTTCCTTCTCTCACTACAATGGGAGATGAATGAAGTTTTAAAGATCCCAAATGGATCTGTGACCACAATATCTGAAACTATGTGTCTCTTGCTTGGTTAGCTTTTCTCAAATGACATTTACAATGTTTAAAAACAACAGCAAAAACAAGGACTTAATTTGAAAAGTAAATAACTCATATGCAAATAGATGAAACTTTATTAGTATCAAAGTTGGAGTCAATGTATTATTTGTGTTACTCTAGCCTAGTTCCAAACCAGCCAACAATGTGTAAAAAATCTCTCCTGGGGCTGGAGCTTGGTTCAGAGCCTGAAGTGGTTTCCTGGATTCGTGAAGATCTGCATTTGAACCCCAATACCACATACACAACTAAGTGTCAGAGAAACAAAGACCAGATGAAAAAAAAATTTAATTGATTCTTTCTCTTTTTGTCTCACTCTCTCCCTCTTTAAAAAAATAAAAAAATAAAAATTTTAAAACAGAGAACAAGCATTCAGTGCAGTGCCTTCTAAGCATGAGACCCTGTGCTACTGTACAAGTTGCCTACCCACAGAGTTGAGCCAGTTTCTAGGTACAAGTCATGAAAGTCAATTTTAATTGCTTGTGCTTTGACTTCCTTACACTACTGTTTACCTTTATAAAGAAAGCTAAGTTAAACTCGTATAATTCATACAGAGATTCACTAAAATATCATTAGCTAACTAAAGTAAGATTTTAAAATGCAAACCTATGGGAAATATCATTTTGCTTAACCACTTCAATAAAAAAAATTAAATTTTGTATTACTTGCTTAAGTAAAAATAGAATAAAAGGCGGCAAATTCTACTTAATCATTCTTTGTTAACATTTCGCACTTATGGAAAGCAAATCCAGAAGCTTCAAGTGTCTTTCCATCTGTCAGCATATTTGCAGAGAAAAATGCTGTTAATGAAAATGACAGTACACACAAGGTGGCCTTTACAAGTTACCTGCTCTTCTCAAAATGACACTGCTTTCCATAGCAGATAAGGAAGGATGATGTGAGTTTCTTGTTTTTAACCACCTGTTACCAAAAGAGTAACAACTGAGTTAAAAGGACAGAAAGCATTGCAAAATGATTTATATTTCATTTCTTAAGGCAATATGTTTCTGTTAACTGGGGAAAATGTTACTAGTAGAGATATTATGCTGTAAAGCATTTTGGGAAGATTTATTTCATATGAATTCTAAATGTATGCAATGATTTATAACCATTTCCCTATACTAAAGTACAATTACATTTTAGTGGCATTTTTCTTTTTAATTGAATGGAAAAAATAATTTAAAGAACCTTTAATGGTTTAATTGTGGGTATTTGATTCAGTAAAGAATAATCTCAACATGAATGGGCCTGCATAATGATATTGTTCAACATATTTTTAATTAATCAGATTTTTCCTTCCATCTTAGTATTTAGTACTTTCTTTTATATATTCAAAGATGATGCTATCATGCTAGCATGTGTATTAATGTTAATTGAAGTTATTCAGGTGGATGACAAAGAAAATTAGACCCCTAAGGGTATCATCTTCCCTTGTAGTTATTTTTTAAAGCTTTCAAGAACTGCATATATAAATTGAACAAAATAGTCTACTCCACATGCCGGAATAGATTTTCTAAGCATTTGATCATACTGTTGAGAATGTCTCTGACCTAATAAAATCTTATAAAAAGAGTTCAAAATACTGAATTTTTTTAAAAAAGAAAATATGCATCAATTCTGAAATGTAATTTTGACAGTAGATTTATAAGGAAAATATTTTAATAAGTTCATTATTATTTTTTTTTTTTAGAAAGAGAAAGAGAAAGAGAGAAACAACTTTATTTAGTTTTTCACGTGGCCTTACTTACTCCAACACTTAGTTGCGTACATGGTGCTGGGGTTTGAACCCAGGTCCTCATGCTTGCCAGGCAAGCACTGAAACCGCTGAGCCACTGCTCCAGCCCCAAGTTCATTATTTTTAATGATAAATTTATTCTAACAAAGAAAGGAAAGATAGAAAAGAGTAAAAAATAAAATACATGTGTAAGTGAAAATCTTACTAACAAACTGATTTAAGTTTGGAATAAGTTATATAGAAGAAAAAAACTGATTGGTTTAGTTAGTATGTCAAATGTCCACGCTTATATCGATCAGTACCCAGATGTCTCTGTGTCATGGGACTTTTAAAAGAGAAATACTATGCCCATGAAATTTGTGTAATATATAAAACCTTTTATACTCTATGGAAGACAATGTTCTGGCAGTCTGTCCTCCAAAGCATGTATTTAATCTATATTCACTCCCCCAGATAAAAAGATACTGTAAGAATTCTGATAAAATTGCAAAACAAATGGTCTCTATCAACTTCAAACAGAATAAAACCGGAACAAAAATAAAGCTGCTCCCACAATAATACCACAGGGAAGAGTGAAACACAGTTTGAAAGCACAAGAGAAATGGCAAATAGTAATATTTTAGTGAATATATAAAATGCTGAAATAGAATTGAGAAATGGTGTAGCAATTGAAAATTACTTTTTAAAATAATCAGGTTCAATAGATACTGATGGAAATGTAAATCTGAAATCACTTCTCATTTACTTAGTCTTTGAACTGAAGCAGATTTTGTCTTTAGAGTTAAAAAAGAAAATGCAAGTTCTATTGTTCTTTTGTTGAATAATCCTTTATAGCAAAGCAGAAATCTTTACAAGTTTCTAAAAATTTATAATTCAGGTCTACTGTATTCTTCCAAACCACATTTTTCCTCAGTTACCTCATGGACCCTGCTCTTTTTCTTTTACTCCTTTCTCCCTCTGTGCTCATTAAGATTGCCATTTTCCCAATTTCTCAATTTCCTATTTGTCAGATGTTTCAAGAATTGCTACCTGCAATTCTAACACTTTTCTGAACAGTCCAGAGTAAAGTTATCCCCCTTCCTCTGATTATCCATAGTCAGTTTTCACCCTATAGGGACATGTTTTTTCCTCCAACTTATTTCTTTTTTATAATTTATTTTTATTGGTGCATTATAGTTGTACATAATGATGGGATTTGTTATCATATAGTCATACATGCGCATAATGTTATCATATAGTCATACATGCACATAATACAACAGTATACTTTGGCCGACATCCTCTCCCCAACACTCCCCCACCTTCTTCCTCCAGTCCCATGGTCCCTTGACTTTCTTTATGGGGTATATATTTATTTTAATATACCAAAATATATTGACATAGTTCTTTTTTATTTTTTAATTTTTATTGGTTCATCATTCTCTTACATAAGGAAGTGATTCCTTGGTTCACATTCATACATGCATACATATTAACAGAGTTGCTTTAACCCAATCCTTGTCCAGGACTTCCCCCTCTTCACTCACTCCTCAATCATATGACTCCTCTGCAGTTGCCCCAAGTTACAGAAATCAATGACCATATACATGTAATTTAAACATTGAAATTAGTAGATTTATACACCTGCCTGGGTAGATTTGGAGTTCTCATTGGAATCAATTATACTCTACAGTATTCTTATACATGAGTTTTTTAATTTTTAATATATGTGAAAATAGTATATACAGTGGCATACTTGTAGTGTGCCTCCTCTAACTTATTTTTTAACACATCTTTTTATATGCTACCAGATTCTAATATTTGTGAAGGAAAAATATATGACAGAATAAACTGGTATATAAATATTGGTTACGTATATATATTCAATAAATGTTTAATGACTAAGTCAAAGGTGAGTGAATGTGTTGTTTTGCTTTATTTTACATTCCACTATTTTCTGATTTGTAGCACACTGTTCTGAATGGTATTATTCATTTTTATTGATTCATTTTAGACATACATGACATTTGCATATACATTTACATAATTATAAAAGCTTGGAGTATATCTTGTTCTAACTCAGTTCCCAGTATTTCCCTTTCCCCATGCTGTTCTCTTTTCTCTATTCTACTGATTTTCTGTTATTTACTAATAGTTTTATTTAGTGATTGCTGATGCATATGTTGATGAGATTCACTATGATATGTTTGTATATGAACACCGGAAGTTAAGTCTGCTTCATTCCATGAACTTTACCTATCTCAGTCCTCTTTCCTCCATTTCCTTCTTTGTCTATTCCTCTTATCTTTTCCTTGTTTTGGGTTAGCTTCTGCATATCAGAGAGAGCATAGCTATTGTGAATTGTGCTGCTGTGAACATTGATGTGGCTGCATCACTGTAGTATTCTGCTTTTAGGTCCTTTGGATATATGCTGAGGACTGGGGTAGTAGTGGGGTAAAATGGTGGATCCATTCCTAGTTTTTTGAGAAATCTCCATACTGCTTACCAGAATGGTTATACCAGTTTGCAGTCTCACCAACACTGTATAAGTGTACCGTTTTCCCTGAACCTGGCCAACATGTATTGTTTTTTGTGATCTTTATGATTGCCAATCAGACTGGAGTAAGATGAAATCTCAATGTAGTTTTAATTTGCATTTCTACAGTTGCTAGAGATGTTGAACATGAATGGTATCGTTCTTGGTTAACTTACATTCCTCTAGGGTTAGGCTAACTAGGTCTAATTCCAGGTTTTTAAACTCACTGCTTGTGTGATTTCAAGTCACTTACCATCTCTGCCTCAATGTCTTCACCTATAAAATAAGAATAATAATATAGAGGTCATGTGAGGAATTAAAGAGGTTTACCATTATATCACTGTGTTAGTGTGAGTATGATAAAGGTACCATTGACTGAGTGGCTTACACAAGAGAAATTTATTTCTCATGATTCTGGAGCCTGGAAGTCTATGATCAAGGTGTTAACAGGTATGATTTTCTCTGAGACCCAAACTTGGCTTGCAGAAGGCCACCATTTGGCTGGTCCTCATATGTTCTTTCTTCTGTATACACACATCACAGATATTTCTCTGTGTGTAGAGATATCCTCCTTTTATTAAAAAAAAACTAGTCAGATTGTATTAGGATCCATTCAATTAGCTTCATTTTAATTTAACCACCTATTTAAAGGTCCTGTTTCTAAATACACTCTCATCTTGAGGACCACCTGGGAGCTAAAGCTTTAGAATATGAATGGAAGGAACAAAAAGTACTTCTGATGTCCATGTAAAATACATACAGAAGTATTCTGTACATAGCAGTCAGTAAGCTCAGGAGTAGTGGTGGTATCATTTTTCTCAGCCTTGTTCCCTTTGACTTCTGATAACTTTTAGTATTCTTATTCTGCTGATGAATATTTCATTTTCCTTACCATCTAATTTCAAATTCACGTTACTATGTTCACTTTCCCTATGCATATTTACCTTAAAAACAAGTCTCTTACTTTTTCTCTGTTAATCTATAAACTATAAATATTTCATTATTTTACCATAGTTAAGTAGAATTTTAAACTTCCAGGAGTCTCCTATTTTCTCAATTCTGCTTATTAAAAACTTTATTCTATGCTGTTTAAGTTGTAAGACATTTATCATTACCACAGAATAATTCATGAAATGGGACTTAATGAAATACAAAAGAATTCAGGCAATTTGATAGAAATGGGTATAAAATATCACATATATTGCACATGCAGTATTCTGTATGTATCTGTTGTGGATCTGAGATAACAGTGAAATATGGAAAGTCAGCCAAGCACAGTGGTGCACATCTGTAATCTCAGTGGCTCAGAAGTCAGAGGCAGGAGGCTTGTGAATTCAAAACCAGCCTGAGCAATTTACTGAGGCCCTGAGCAGCTTAGTGAAACCCTGTCTCAAAAGAAAAATTTTTTTAAAAATGTGCTGGGGATATGACTCAATGGTTAAGCACCCCTGGATTCAATCCCTGGTACCAATATATATAAAATGTCGTTTTATGCAAGTCCCTGTATTCAAAATCACCTGTCAGTCTAACAGAATTCCAAATGCCATAAAGCGTTTTTTAAAAAAATTCAATTCATATGCATATTTAATCTAGAAATATTCACGTAATTTTTTTCAGTTATATTACTAGTAGCCAAAATCCATCAGTTAAGTTTTATTTGATGTACAGATAGACAAAGGAAACTGTTACCCATAGCTTTTTCAGAATAACATATAATTTTAAGGAAAACAGGGCTTTGAAAGTGTAAAGCAGTGACACTCTTATGTCCATCATATTGCCTTAAATGTTATAAATTGTGCATTGTTAGACTGAATGAATGGTTCCAGCTAGCTAGTAGTGATCAAACAAGGTGGGGGGAGACTTAACAAAATATAATCTGACCAGAATGTAAAGATTAACCCATCTGCAGAGATTTAACTGCCCACAGCCCATTTTGGGGGAAAACTGAATTAAGGATAGTCCCTTAGAAACCACTTAGATCTTAAAGAGCTTCAACTTTTGTAAGTTGAAGCAGAAATGTGTGCACTTTACAGAAGTTTCAGCTCTTTAGTCTTCAGTCAAGCAAATAGTTTTGGTAGAAACTGGAAGCACACATCAAGAAGCAGTGAAAACCTTTCCCACAGCAAAGGACAAAATAATTTTAAACAAAATGCAGACTGCTGGAACAGTGAAAGAAAGTACTAGAGATCTGATGAAATTTCTAAGAAAGATGATTTGCCTCATTGCAAATCCTCTGAAATTAAATGTAAGAAATGTCTTCATTTGCATTAAAACTACCTAGCCAATGCTTTGCTGCTCCTTAACACAGTATTGTGTAGCAAAGCTTTATGAATTCAAAGGAGAGCTTACATCAATAATTTTCATATTATGGAGTAGCTTCTCAGTAGCGAGTGTGGCTTTCAGTCTTCCAGATACTGTGAACTAATCTCCTGCCAGTGAAACTGTCAGCCTTTGTTTTATGAAGAATATTGAGCCTGGAAACTTTGTCATTTTACTTTCAGCTATATTTTGAATGAATCAGGGATGTTCATGCTAGAAACAATAAGCAACAAATTACATTATAAAACATAAAATAATGCAAACAATCACCTTCTATTTTATATATATTTATTTATACGTATATATTAGCTGTGTGATTGTATATTAAATTTCCTTAAGTGAAAATATTTTATACTTTTCTAGAAAAATTTTAGCCAACAATTGCCTTTTTTGAAATACAGTCTCAGGTTCACTTTGCTCATATTCACAGAAGTAAGGATTCTGTTTTTAATAAAATTCATTTTATTTTGTTTTTGGAAAATGAGGTACAGTGAAAATGAAAATGCATATGAATTGTCTTATTTTCCCATGTGGTGTGCCTTAACACAAACAGATAAGAAAGTGAATGATGAATGACTCTTTTCAAGTTTATTTTTTAAATATTCATTTATTAATGCATTTAATAGTAAGCTCGTTACATGCTAATGTAAATAGCATCTTTATGAAAGCATAACTGTTTGTTTTATAAAAATAGAACTATATTTTCCAAAACAAAAATTATTTTCTGAAAGTAATCTTGTTTTATCTTTTAAATGGATTTTTATTGGCACTGTATATTCATGTGCAATTGTAAGAAACAATAGAGACCCCTTTGTATATTGTCTCATTTTTCTCTTAATCATAAACATTTTACAAAATTATAATATCACAACCAGAATATTGGCATCAGTGATGTAATCCACCAATTTTATTCGGCATCTCCACTATTACTTGTGCTCATTCATGTGTGTTAAGTTCTATAAAATGTTGTCTGTCACCTGTGAATGTTTGTATATCAAGCTGTTGAACAAGAATCTCTCCTATTGCCCTTTAATAATCACATTGCTCTGCCCATCCCTCTCTTGTTCGTGACCACTGGCAAACATCAACATCTCTTCCATTTCTAAAATCTTGTCATTCAAAAACATTATTTAAATGAAATCACACAATATATTACCTTTTGGGATTAGCTTTTTGCATTCAGGACAATTCCCTAGAGATTTATCCAAGTTGAAAAGTACCCTTTTATTGTTTAATGGTATTCTGTGGAATGCGTGTATGTACCCCATTCATTTAACCATTGATCTGTCAAAGAACATCTAGATGACTCCACTTTTTAGTTATTACACATAAAACTTCTATGCATATTTACTAACAGGTTTTTATATAAATGTATGTCTTCATTTTTCTGGGATAAATACCCAGAGGGGAATTTTTGGGCTTTATGGTAATTGCGTGTTTAAGTTAAATTGATTTCCAGGGTACCTATACCACTCCCACAAGCAAAACATGAATAATCCAATTTCTCTGCATCCTTGCCAACATTTAGTACCATTATGATTTTTTATTTTTTTGGTTTTTATTTTTATTTTTTAAAGAGAGGGACAGTGAAAGAAAGAATAAGAGATAATCAATTTCATTTATTTTTCATGTGGCTTTTGTTGCTCTGACACTCCATTGTGTACGTGGTGCTAGGGTTCAAACCTGAGTTCTCATACATGCAAGGCAAGCCTTATAATCACTGAACCACTTCTCCAGCCCCATAATTTCATAATTTTTTTATTTTAAACATTACCACTAGGAGCATTGCTATATCTCTATTTGGTTTTCATTTGCATTCTCCTGATGGCTATTAATGTGGG
>PVKS010020843.1:0-36164 GCA_004027875.1 Aplodontia rufa
TGTCATTCTTTACAGATATAGAAAAAGTAATTCTCAAATTCATTTGGAACAATAAGAAACCCAGAATAGCCAAAACATTACTAAGCAAGAAAGATGAAACAGGTGGTTTTGCCATACCAGATCTAAAACTATACTACAGAGCTGTAGTAACAATGACAGCATGGTACTGATGTCAAGATAGGAAAGAAGACTAATGGAATAGAATAGAAAACCCTGAAACAAATCCACAAATCTTTAAGCATTTGATTTTTGACAAAGGGGGACAAAATATAACATGGAGGAGAGACAGCCTCTTCAACAAATGGTGCTGGACAAACTGGACAGCCACTTGCAGAAAGTTGAAATTAGACCCTTATCTTTCACCTTGCATGAAAATCAAATCAAAATGGATCAAGGAGCTAGGAATTAAACCAGCTACCTTGCAACTGCTGGAAGACAAATTAGGTCCAACACTTAGCATTTGGGAGTTGGCAAAGACTTTCTCAACATGTCTCCTAAAGTGAACAAAGTAAAGTTAAAAATCAGTGAATGGGATGTCATAAAGCTAAAAAGCTTTTGCACTGCCAAGGTAATGATCAAAATTGTTAAGAGACTTCCTGCAGAATGGGAGAGAAACATGGCCTATGATTCTTCTGACAGGGGACTCATATCCAGAATCTACAAAATCCTCAAATATCTCAGCCTCAAAAACACTAACAACCCAATCAATAAATGGGCTAAAAAGCTAAATAGAAACTTCTCAGCAGAGGACATTGAACAAGCCAATGAATACATGAGAAAATGCTCTAAATCACTAGTAATCAGGGAAATGCAAATGAAAACTACATTAAGATATCACCTCATGCCGGTCAGATTGGAAAAAATGAAGAAAATAAACAATAATAGATGCTGGAGGGGCTGTGGAGAGATAGGAACACTAACACACTGTTGGTGGAACTGCAGACTGATACAGCCCCTCTGGAAAACAGTGTGGAAAATCCTCAAAAAACTAGGGATGAACCCACCTTATGATCCAGCTATTCCTCTCCTGGGTATTTTTCCAGGGGATTTAGAATCAGCACATTACAGTTATGTTCATAGCCGCTCAATTTACAATAGCTAAATTATGGAAACAACCTGATGTCCCTCATTGGATGAATGGATCCAAAAACTGGTACATACTGGAGTTCTACTCAGCAATTAGAAACAATGATATTGCAGGTAAATGGATGGCTATGGAAGAAATCATTGTGAGTGAAGTCAGCCAAACCCAGAGAACCAAGGGTCAAATGTCTTCACTCATCTGTGGAGGCTGGAGCTAGACTCTGGCCAGTGTGAAAGGTGGTCAGCTCTCAAGTATTAAACCCAACAAAGGTATAATAACACATAACCTAGGACATTCATAGAGATATATTGGGAAGAAGGGGGGAGGCGGGAGTAAAGGTGGTAAATTAGGGTGGGCTCTAAGGAGTAATTCTAATTGTAAGAATACATACATATCATATTGTTTCATTGGAAGAATTTTTTATTGTATAACAACTAAGTTTCTTAATAAAAGAAAAAAAAAGAATTCAACAGAGAAGTGGCAGGAAGACCCTTACTATTGTCCAAGGGATAGCTGATGATTACGATAAAAAGAAACTAGTGAAGGCATTTAAGAAGAAATTTGCCTGCAATGGTACTGTAATTGAGCATCTAGAATATGGAGAAGTAATTCAGCTACAGGGTGACCAGCGCAAGAACATATGCCAGTTCCTGGTAGAGATTGGACTGGCTAAGGACGATCAGCTGAAGGTTCATGGGTTTTAAGTACTTATGGCTCACTGAAGCTTAATTGAGGATTTCCTTGCAATGAGTAGAATCTCCCTTCTGTCCCTTGTCACAAGTTTAAAAACCTCACAACTTGTATAATGTGACCATTTGGGGTCCGCTTTTAACTTAGACTAGTGTAACTCCCTCATGCAGTAAACTGAAAAGAGCCATGCTGTCTAGTCTTGAAGTCCCTCATTTAAACAGAGGTCAAGCAGTAGGTGCCTGGCAGCGTCCACCCTGAAACAAAGCAATAACATGATGTTTCAGCAAAGCCTACAGCCCCAAGATCACAGATGGCTGTTTGTGGCCAGAACCTTCTTGGCTCTCCCCCAGGGTCCCCTGCCCTAAGTGTCATGACCTGAACAATCAGGAGAGGATGTGGTAAAGCAGCTGTACCACTAGAGGGAGGCTTTGGTAGTTAAGTAAAAAAGAGTCCCTGGTGTGACTAACATGACCAGTTGGGCAGAACTCAGGACAACTTCCAGTGAGGTGATGCGACATCCGGCTTGCCACCACGGTCTTCTTTTTGACTAGACGTAGTCTAGCTAAGGGGTGTCCAAAACAACAATATGAGGCCAGCCTAATACCAGTTTAACTTTTGACAAGGGAACACACACCAAACTGATGTTATCAGTCCTGTAGCTAGCTATAGAGCTTGCAGCTCACTAGCAACAGCTGCCCAGTGCCATGTGAAGTAATAAACTGGTTTTTGGTTTTCCTTTTCCCTTCCAGTTTTAATGTTATGTAATGTATTTAAACCCTTATTTAAATAAAACTTGTTTTCAGAAAAAAAGAATAAAACAAAAGTCTCTAATTTGAAAATGAAGACAATGAAGTGAATCCCACATGTTTTAACAACTTTCTCAAGTTTATATTACTCATTGTTTGTGTTCATTAGCTTTTTTTCGCTGCTGTGACAAAAGGACCCAACAAGAGCAATTTCAGGGAGGAAAGGTTTACTTGGGGGCTCACAGTAGCAGAGGTCTTAGTACATAGACAGCCAGCTCCATTCCACAAGGCTTCAGGTGAGGCTGAACATCATGGCACAAGACAGGGCTCCAGCGAGCACAAGGAGAAATTCCATGCCAGATAAAAATAAAGACCCCAAAGGCACGCCCCCAATGACCCACCCCTCCAGCCACATACTACAGACCTGTAGTTTCCAGTTAATCCCTATGAGGGGATTAACTCCCCGATTAGGTTAAGGTTCCTATAACCCAATCATTTCACTTCAGCCTTCCTGAATTATCACCTGTGAACGTTTGGGGGTCACCTCACATTCAAACCATAATATTTCACCCCAGGCCCCCAAAAACATAACACAATCTGACAATGCAAAATACATTAGTCCATTTTCAAGAGTCCCCGTATTCTCAACAGTTCCAAGGCTGGCCAAAAGTCAAGTCCAAAGTCACCTCTGAGACTCAAGGCAACCTCTAAATGTGTACCCTTATAAAAAAAAAAAAATCAAGTTACATATGTCCAATATATAATGTCACATAATAAATATTTCCATTCAGACAAATAGGGGCATACAAAGAAGGGATGGGACCAAAACAATCCAAAATTCAGCTGGGCAAAAAAGACCTGGAGACCCATGTCCAGCTTTTGCAGCATGTGCCAACATGTTGTTCTCTACAAACGGTTTGTGTAGCTCCAACCCTATGGCCTTGTTGGTTGCAGTCCACATGGGCTTGTGGACTTGTTGGCTTGTCTGTGTCCAATTCCTGCAGCTTTCCTCAGCCATTATTCACTGGTAATTGATATTTCTTAATCTCAGGGGCCTCCATTGAAGCTTCAGTTTCCTCCTCATACTTGTATGCATCATCACCATCTCAGGAGCTGCCTGCAGAGACTACACCCCTGGGGCACCTTGCCTGACCTCTCAGGCCTTCCTTTGAAATCTCTGGAAATCTCCATGACCACCTAATTCCAGCATCCTGCAGTCCCTCAGAAACAGCATCAAATGGTTGTTGCCATGGCCTGTCATCATGTTGAGCAGTAGCCAAGCCTCCAGGGACAACGGCTGCAGCCGTCTCTGAGTGCCTGGGTGACTGAACACCTTCGAAACCCTTCCTAGGCCCCCTTGTGTAAGCAGAGTACACCACTTGTCTCTTCTCAAAGGAGTTTTTGCTCCCTTGAGGCTGAAATAGGTGTGGTCTTGCCAATTCTTGAGATGCCCTCAAGCTATTTTTCTTTTTGCCCCTGGGCAAAGTCTTTAGCACTTCTTTAATGGCCGTGATGTCTTTAACAAGGCCACTTTCTTGGCCTCAGTTTTACTCCCACCTTTCAAGTCCAAGTTTTTCAAATTCTTTTGCTCTGCTTTCTGGTCCTGAATATCACCATAATCTTGGCTGAAAGCCACCAGCAGTACCCATGCTATGGCCTGAATACTACCACTGCCTGGAAATTTCTTCTGCCAGACGAAAAAGTACATGACCTTTAAAATCAGCCTCACCAAAAGTTTCTGAAAATGAACAAAATGCAGACGACTTCTTAGCCAGAATGTACACAAATGGCCTTCAGTCCAATTTCCAAGAGTCCTCCTTCTCTGAACCCTCATGAGTCCCATCTTTGCTGTCCATAGTCCTATGGGCATTTTGATTTTCTGAGCTCCCACCAGAATCATCCATTTAGCTCTGCTTACAATAATCTAAAGTATTTCCAGCTTGCACTGCTAAACAGTTAAAAATTCCTCCCACAGTTTCCAAAAAGCTTTTAAACCACATGGTCAGATTAGTCACAGCAACAACCCCCTTCTCAATATCAATTTTTGTTTTAGTTAGTTTTTTTGACTACTGTGACTAAAGGACCCGACAAGAGCAGTTTCAGGGAGGAAAGGTTTACTTGGGGGCTCACAGTAGCAGAGGTCTTAGTACATAGACAGCCAGCTCCATTCCACAAGGCTTCAGGTGAGGCTGAACATCATGGCACAAGACATGGGTCCAGCGAGCACAGGGAGCAATTCCATGCTAGATAAAAAGATGGACCCCAAAGGCACACCCCCAATGACCCACCTCCTCCAGCCACATACTACAGGCCTGTAGTTTCCAGTTAATCCCTATGAGGGGATTAACTCATTGATTGGGTTAAAGTTCCTGTAACTCAATCATTTCACTTCAGCCTTCCTGAATTGTCACATGTGAACTTTTGAGGGACACTTCACATTCAAACCATAATACTCATTGTGTAACAAGAATGAGAAGTAAGATTTGAGTTTAAACTCTCAAGATGGCTTTCTTTCTATGTTATATATATTTACAACAATTTGAAATAGATGTCACCATAGAAGACTTTGAAGGACTCTTGCTCTCTGTTGTAATTTGGAACTGGAATGTCCCTTAAAGGTTCATGTGTTGAAAATTCGATTCCCAGCTCTTAGAGTTATTGAGAGATGGTAGAGGCTTAGGAGGCAGGGCCCAATTGGAGGAAGTAGGTCGCCAGAGGCATGCTTTTGCAGAGTGTATTTTGTCCTTCACCCCTCGTGTGTGTACTCCCTCACTCCCTCCTTCCTGGTCACCATGAAGCTTTGCTCTGACACACCCTGCATGCAGTGATGTTCTGCTTTATCACAGCCCAGAAACAAGAGAACCAAGTGAGCAGGGACTGAAACCTCTGAAACTGAGCTAAAGTCAATCTCTCCTCCTTTAAACTGATTTTATCAGGGGTTTTTTGTTGTTGTTATAGCAATGAAAGACTGACTAACACACTTTCCTTTTGTGTTTTCTTGCATACAAAGCCTTGTTAACTTTTCTCCATATCTTCCATTTAAAAGTGGTAAGTCTCCACTACAGTTCCTTGGAAATTAGTGGATACACAGGAACAATCAGTGAAATGTTATCTATCCTTGAACACTAAATTGAGCCCCACAAGGATCCCAAAGACACAAACAGGAAGGTAAAAATATAACAGTGTCATTCTTATGATTTTACTGTCATGGATCATTCATGATGGATAGCTCATTTTCAAAGATTTAAATGTCTCCTCATCATGAAAGCTTTCTATCACACAATTTAGGGGAAAAAAACTCTTCATTCACGCTTCCACAGGTTGCTGAGATTGCAGAAGAGCTAGAATTCAAGAAAGGGTTAAAGTACAAAAGTCTATAACACTAGGTAGAACAGCAAATGAAACACTAACATAATTAAAATGTGTCTGATATTCCTCCTAAGTGGGAGAGGAAATTTCTGAAAGAACTTATCATTTACACTTGACTAATGCTGGGTTGTTGATCTGTGTTATCCTCTACCCTACAGAAACAGATCAAATATTCAAGTTCAGCTTGCATTGACCTTCCCCTCATGTTTACACCACACAGATCTTCTGAGCATTTCCTCAGGACCAACTGTGGTATTTCTCTAACAAGAAGACAGAAAATAAAGGGATTATGAAACTCAGAGTGACCCTAAACAACGTAACAAGACCCTGTCTCAAAATAAAAAAGTAAAAAGTGCTGAGGATATAGTTCAGCAGTTAAGCACACTTGGGTTCAATTTCCAGGACAAAACAGCAATAACAATAATAGCTATAATATTTTGTTAAGGGATACATACTATGTAAAAAAATGTACATTATGACATCGATAATATAAAATCTGGAGGAAAGAGAAGTTAGAGTGTTTGGATGTGGTTTAGGATAAGTTGTTATTAGCTAAATTTGTTTCTCAAATACAATAGAGTACATCTTTGCTTCTTTTGTTGTTGTTGTTGTTGTTTTGGGGTTTTTTGTTTGTTTGTTTTTGTACTAGGGATTGACCCAGAGGGGCTTAACACTGAGCCACATCCCCAACCCTTTTTACTTTTTACTTTAAAATAGGTTCTCACTGTATTGCTTAGGACCTCATGAAGTTGCTGAGGCTGCCTTTGAACTTGCCATCCTCCTGCCTTAGCCTCCCCACCATACCCAGCTAATAGGATACATCTTGATAACCCCATTAAAAATTGAAAATATCACAAGGTAAAAATGCATTCAATACACCTAACTTACTAAATATCATAGTTTAGCAGAACAGCACATTATAGAGTACTAATTACATACCTCATGTTTCTGTGACTGTCTGAGAGTCACAATTCTGTGCTGTAGCCCAGCATCATAGAATACTTGACCAAGGATCACCATCCTTTGAAAAGATAAAAATTCAAAATCTGAAGTACAATTTCTTCTAAATGCACATAAATTTTGCACTACTGTAAAAAATATTCTAAGTTGAATCCTTATAAATTAGAGACATTCTGTGGATTATTATACCACAAGATTTTATATAAGCCCCAGGGAAACGACAAAGAAAAAATTCTAATAGATATACAAAAGGTAAGAGAGATCAATTAAATTATACTACTATAAAAATATCATCAAATCACAAAAGAAGAAAGCAAGACATGAAGAATGGAACAAAGGAACTACAAGAGTCAGAAAACAACACCATGATAGCAGTAAGTCCTCACCTATTAATAATGACTATAATGTAAATAGGCTACATTATCCAATCAGAAGACAAAGTAACTCAACTACTGTGTATAATGTAAGATGAATGTCTGTTGGGGTCTGACCTTTGGTCTGACATCCACTCCGTTTCACCAGCTGCCCTGGAGTGATCTTGTTACTATTTGTATAAATTCCTTCAGGAGGGGCTGCTAGGTCGTGCTTTGTTATACAAAAGGTCAAACAGGGTCGGTCAGAATGTATTGACTACAGAATGTTCCTAACTTTTGTCTGTACTGAAATCTACATAACACCTGGCAACTCCCTTAGAAGGATTATTGATTCCTTGGCTGTCTCCCCTCCTCCTCTATAAAAACCCGTGTGCCTTGGTAATAAAGGGATTCTGAGCTGCCATCAACTGCAAGTGGTTGCCTCATTTCCCCGGCTGGGAGGGAAGGGTCCCCGGACGAGGGGGGACCCGGGTTCCAGCCGTCGGCACTCACCCTCCTCCTGATCGGCTCCCGGGGGGCAACCCAGCTCCCCACAGATGATGCCCTGTGTGAGGAATATCGCTCACACTCCCGCCATCAGGACATTGCCCACCAGGAAGAAATTCTGGCTCCAGTGAGCTGCCCCCCAGCGCCCTGGTTTTAGGGCCCCATCTTTTTTCCTTTTAATTTCTCCCTACTCGGCTGAGTAAGCCCACTGCCCTGGTCTTAGGGCCCCGCCTTTTTCCTTTTAATTTTTCCTTAGTCGGCTTCGAAAGCCCCCGCCCTGCTTAGGGCTCCACTTTTTTCCAGCACCCGGGTATTAGGGCCCCAGCTCCCTTACTTTTAATTTCTTCCTATTCGGCTGCAAAAGCCCCCGCCCTGGTCCAAGGGCCCCATGCTCTCTTCTTTTTAATTCAAGTACATAAGCCCAACGCCCTAACCTTAGGGCTCACTTTCTTTACCTCAAAATTCTTGGGCTCCTTTTCTCTTCCCCCTTGTTACTGGCTCCCCAACCCTTCCTAACTCAGCCCCTCGGAGGACGGCCCAGGGTCGGGTCGTTCTGCCCGTTCCTTGCTCTGGAGTGCAGCAGGGAGCGACTCCTTTCCCCAGCCCTGCCCTAACCAGGCCCCTCGGAGGATGGCCCCAGGCTTGCTGGGTCATTCTGCCCATTCCTCGCTCTGGAGTGCAGCGGGGAGCGACTCCTCGTCCCATCCCTGTCCTAACTAGGCCCCTCGGAGGACGGCCCAGGCTCGCTAGGTCGTTCTGCCCGCTCCTCGCTCAGGAACGCTGCAGGGAGCGACTCCTCTTCCCCGGTCCCCAACCCTGTCCTGCTGGTGCCCGGTTCCAAGTGTCCAGTTGGCTTGTAATTAGCAAATTGCCTGACCGCATGACTAAGCTATTCGGCCACTCATTTGTTACAATTGGAGAAAGGTGTTTGCACTGTACCCTATGGCCTGCTAAAGGTGGGTCACCTTCTCTCCAGAGCTTGCTGCATACCTCATCCTCCTCTGGCCCTTGGGGCAGCCGCCCCGCCCCATAGTATCCATGGGAGCCTGGGGGCTAGAGTGATGGCTGAAAGATTGCAAGCCTCACTTCTCTTAATTTTAAAGGACGTCCACTAATTCAGACAGGAGCTTCATTCTCAAGTTATGCCAGGTTCACCACCAGCCTGCATAACCCAAAAATGCCCTAAAAAAGCCTCATTCTATCATTTTGCAGCTTAGCTCCTTTGTAATAGGAAAGGAGATACCAACTAATTATCTGCTCAATAGCCATCTTTTACAATGCAAATTACACGACCTAACACCTAAAGCGGTTTGAGAAAAAAAAAATGCTACCTTTAAATTCAAGTGGCTGAGAGGCCTAAACTGCTCCAAGTTAATTCCTAAGGAGTTTTCTCTTCATTTGGAGGTGGTCAACCAATACAATGTTCTGTAAATGTTTAGAGTGTTTCATTCAGTACTTCTGGGATTTTTCTTCAATGGAAAAAGATGGTTTAAATTTCTATAATATCCTGAGGTTTCATGGATAATCTAAGTTAATGATATCTTGATTTAGTTTCTATAAGGTAACATACATTTGAGTTTATTACATGTGCTTTTCTAGATTGGAAACTAAAAAGATAATTTGGGATTGCTTTGATCTGGGTCTTCACTAAAAAAAAAAGCAAGGTTATTAAGAACTAAAATTCTAACAGGTGTAATTCTATATGTAAAAAATACAAAAGATTTAAAGTGATTATAAAAACATTAAAAGTTTCATAAGGATTAAATCAAAATACGGATTTTAAAAAGGGGTCAAGGCATTATGGATCGTGCACATCTCACCATCAAAAATTATCTACTTAAAAACAAAAAGGGGGAATATACTGCCCCATGAGACCTACTTAATCATATCCTCTTTATTCTTAAAATTTTTTAACTTTGGATGCTAACAATGGTGCCTGCAGCCAAACGCCATTGGCATCCTAGCGGCCGACCCTATGCACAAGTCATGTGAAAGGATCCCATTGATAACCAAAGGCATGGACCCGACCCGGTCTTAATCTGGGGTCGAGGTAGTATTTGTGTTTTTCCACAGAAAAATGATGGTCCCCAAAAGATTCTGGAACAACTTGTATGTCAGCTTTCTGCTTCTGATGGGACATCAAAATGACACGGAGTTCTACTGAGCTTTGTTCCTGCTAGAAGGGATTTCCTGACTCCTCCCTCCTCCGTGTCCCCGCAACATTTCCTGTTCCAGTAAAAGTAAAGGTGAATACCCAGAACGTTCAGCTCTATCAAACCTGAAGGGATTTCGGATTTACAGCAGCTATTGTGACAGCCATTGTGGCTGAAGCTACAGCTGCTGTTGCCCAGGGACTGACTATGCACCATTCAGTGGCCACATGGACAGTGGTAAATAAATTGGCTGAACAAACTGCTACTGCCCTAAGGACTCAATAGCAAATTAATGAACATTTGCAAGTGGGCATAATGCTGTTAATTGCTATATGATATTTCACATGTCTTGTTCCCCACTGTTCAAAGATATTTGTGTAACACCTGTTTCTTATACTATGCACAATTTTTCTACATCTATATCTCAACTAAGTGAGATGGTGAGAGGCCTTTAAAAACATCAAGTTTAGGAATTTAACCACTTTGTTAATTAGAGAAATTAAGGCTCTAATTGAGAGCCGAGTTCCACCTATGTCTTTATTTGGTTTGCTACCAGAAAGTCAAAAGCCCTTAAAAAATTGATCTGGCATTGCCACCTGGATTGGAGTGTTAAGTTCAGATATAATTTTCCTCATTTATTGCTCTTACAGCTGATGGCAGCAGCAACAGACTAAAAATCATGCAATATCCTGCTGGCACAGCAGCAAAGGCAAGACCCCCCCCCAAATATGGTTTCATATGTTAAAGGAGACATGAGTCCTTGACTCAATGACGGGTAAGATGGAATGGATGCCTTGCTAACCTAAGCCAGGGAAGCAACCATGCTGTTGCCCATCCCCATGACGGGTAAAGAGGGTTATCGCATTCCACAACCTAAGACAGATCCTGGATGCTTTCAAATAAAATAAAAAGGGGGAATTGTTGGGGTCTGACCTTTGGTCTGACCTCCACTCCGTTTCACCAGCTGCCCTGGAGTGATCTTGTTACTATTTGTATAAATTCCTTCAGGAGGGGCTGCTAGGTCGTGCTTTGTTATACAAAAGGTCAAACAGGGTCGGTCAGAATGTATTGACTACAGAACGTTCCTAACTTTTGTCTGTACTGAAATCTACATAACACCTGGCAACTCCCTTAGAAGGATTATTGATTCCTTGGCTGTCTCCCCTCCTCCTCTATAAAAACCCGTGTGCCTTAGTAATAAAGGGATTCTGAGCTGCCATCAGCTGCGAGTGGTTGCCTTGTTTCCACGGCTGGGAGGGAAGGGTCCCCGGATGAGGGGGAACCCGGGTTCCAGCCGTCGGCACTCACCCTCCTCCTGATCGGCTCCCGGGGGGCAACCCAGCTCCCCACAAATGTCTTTTCTGTCAAACTTGAAAGATTGGGATGTATAATCTACTACCTCCATTTTAGATTCCCCCTCCCCCTTTGAAGATAGTAACTCCCTCACCTGTGTGCCCCCACCTGTGTCCACCCACTTCTTTCCAAGGACCCATTCCGGTACCCAGCCATCTTCTTCCCTCGAACTTGGAATCACTAGGACCCTCCCCACGTGTGCGGCGACCCCACCCCCAGTCTCTCCCAGTCGCCACCTACTCCCTCTTGCACCTGCCTCCACCTAATCACAGCCAATCACGCAGACTGTGCACCAGAGCTCCTCCAATTAGAGTATTGACGCAGTATTGCATCAGGTCGGTGTAAAAAACACCCCCTCCCTTGCAAGGCACGCATTTTTCTTTCGCCCTTCGGCCCAAGTAAAATTTCTGCCTTGCTCACCCACACCCGACCATGTGTTTGATTTCATTAATAACAATAACTATAAATCTCTAATAAAAAATAGAGTGGCTGAATGGATTAAAAAACACAATATTCAACTATATCCCACTTACAAGAGAAACACTTGACCTTTAAGACACACACTGGCTAAAAGTGAGAGACAGAAAAAGACATTCCATATAAATGATAACCAAAAGAAAGCAGAAGTATCCTCACATATATCAGACAAAATAGGATTTAAATTAAAAATTGAACTAGAGTCTGGGGCTATAGCTTGGTGGCAAAGCACTTGCCAAGCATGAGCAAGATCCTGGTTTCAATCTCCTACAAAAAAAAAAAAAACACTCAACTGACAGCCATTACACAATGATAAGGGGTTGATTCATTAAGAGGATGTAACACTTCCATATGCACCCAACATCAGGGCATCTAAATTGATACAGCAAATATTAACATAACTGAAATGAGAAAGAAACAGCAATACAATAATGGTAGGGAATTTTAATGCCCCCCTCTGAACAATGGATAGGTCACCCAGGCAGAAAACCCACAAGGAGTTGGAGATTTGAATACTGTAGACCAAGTGAACCATAAAAGACAAATAGCACATTATATCCAAAAATAGTAGGACACAGATCCTTCTCAAGTGTACATGGAAAATCATCCAAGAGATATCACATGTTAGGGCACAAAGCAAGCAAAGCTAAGGGCCTTGCCCAATTGAACTAATAATCAAATTCAGTAAATTTTCAATTTACCAAATCAACATAACATGAATTATCCAAAAAGGAAAGCATAGCAGAATCAAAAAGAGAAAAAATTTAAGAATAAGTTTAATCTAGGAGGCAAAAAACCTACTCAATAAAAGCTATATAACATTGACAGAAAAACATTAAAGACATAAATAGTGAAAGTCTAAATAACACACAAAAAGAATGTCTATGCTGTGTTCATAGATTGGAAGATTAATATTGTTAAAATGTCCATACTACCTGGAGCAATCTACAAATTCAATGCACTCTCTATCAAAATTCTAATGACATTTCTTCACAGAAGTATAAAATCAATCTGGAAATTCCTATAGAACCACAAAAGATCACAAAGGGGCCAAAGAACCCCTAAGTAAAAACAATAAAATTGAATGCATCACTCTACCATATTTCAAAATGTAGCACAAAACTATAATATTCAAAATAGCATGCTACTGGGCTGGAGTGGTGGCTCAGCAGTTACGGTGCTTACTTGACATGCTTTGGGATGCAGTTTCAAACCCCAGCACCACATACACAACAAAGTGTCAGAGCAAAGAAATCCACATGAAAAACTAAATAAAACTGATTCTCTTTGTCTCTCACTATCCCTCTCTTTAAAAAAAAAATAGCATGGTACTGACATTAAAATATACCCATAAATCAAAAGAACCAAATAAAGAGCTCAAAAGCAACCCGTGCATTTAAAATCACTTGATTTGCAACCAAAATGCCAAGAACACACAATAGGGAAAGGGTAGTCTTTTCAATAAAGAGCCCTGGTAAAACTGACTATATGCAGAAGAATGAGTTTGGATCTTCATCTCACACCATAAACAAAAACAAATGGGTTAAATGCTTCAACAGAAGACCCAAAACTGTAAAACTACTAGATGAAAATATACAAAAACTGGATACAATGGTGCATATCTGTAGTCCCAGTTACTCTGCAGACTAAGACAGGAGGACTGCAAGTTTGAGGGCAGCCTCAGTAGCTTAAAAAGATCCTCAGCAATTTAGACTCAAAATACAAAAAACAAAAAAAAAAGGACTGGGGATATAGTTTAAAGTTAAAGCATCCCTGGGTTCAATATCCAGTACCAAAAAAAAAATGCTTTTTGGCATTGATCTGACTAATTATTTTGGGCTATAACCCCAAAATCACAGGGGATGAAAGCAAAAATAGATTTGCATCAGTTGATGTAATCCCAGCAACTCCAGAAGCTGAGGCAAGAGGACTGCAGGTTCAAGACCAGCCTCAGCATGACCTTGTCTCAAAATAAAATTTTAAAAATGTTTAAATTTTTTAAAAATTAAAATGGCTGTCAATGAAGCTCAGTAGTAGAGCACAGCAGGGTTCAATCGCCCAGTTTAAAAAAAACAGACTTGCATCCAACTTTTTCATCAAAATTTAAAATGTCAAAGGATGGGGGCTGGCGTGGTGGCTCAGCGGGCACAGCACTTGCCTGGCATGCGCAAGTACATGAGTTCAAACCCCAGCACCACCTACACAATGAAGTCTCAGAGCAACGAAAGCCATGTGCAAAACTAAATAAAATTGATTCTCTATCTCTCTCTCTCTCACTGTCCCCTCTTTCTTAAAAAATAAAATAAAATGTCAAAGGATGTAACAGACATTCCTCAAATAAAGATGTGTAAATGACCAAGAGGCACACAAAAGAGAAAAAAAGAAGAGCTAAGCTTCACTAAACAGGAAAATGCAAATTAACACCAGAGTTAGATATCATTCACACCTGTTAGAATGGATTTTATCAAAAAGGTGAGAGATAAATATTGGCTAGGATGTGACAAAAGGGAAACCCTTGTACACTATTATTGGAAATGTAAATTAGTACAGACATTATACAAAACAGTTTAAAATCCTCAAAATACTAAAAGTAGAACTACCATATGATCCAGCCATCCCTCTTATGGGTATATATACAAAGTAAATAAAATCTGTATCTTAAAGAGACATTATTCACAATAGCCACTTAAGGAATTCAGGCAAGTGTGGAACAATGAATGAATGCAGAAAGAAAATAAGATGTGTGCCTATGTGAGTGTGTGTATATATATGTGGGGAGGGGGATGGAATATTACTCAGTCTTAAAAAAAAGAAATACCTGTGCATGGTCACACATTCCTGAAATCCCAGACTCTGGAGCATGAGGCAGAAGGATCACAAGTTCAAGCCAGCCTCAGCGATTTACTGAAAAAAAGAAAGGATTTCTGTCATTCATGTCTACATGGGATATTATAGGAGGCAAAATAAGTGAGACTCAGGAACACAAATACCACATGGTTTCACTTAGGCATAAAATCTAAAAATCTGACCTCAGAAGCAGAGTAAAATGGTGTTTGCCAGGGAGTTCAGATGGGGCATTGCGTAAACAGATGTTGAGCAAAGATTACAACATTTCAATTAGAGTACTAAGTTCTACAGATTTATTATACAACAGGGTAACTTACTTAGTTATATTTTATATAATAAAATAGGTTGTATAATTAAAAATTGCTAGGAGAATAGATCTTAAATGTTTTCATCACTCATATACGCCCCCGAACACACACACCAAAGGATAATTATTTGAAGTGATGGATATGCTAATTAGCTTGGTTACGGTAATTATTTCATAATGTACATATATATCAAAAATTACATTATGGGGTATCCTGCTTCCTGGTGCCCCTCCTCCTTGAGGAGTCTCTGCTCTTCTTCCTAAATACATCCTACTCCTTTTACTCCTCCTCCTTCAAAAAAAACCACATTATGTATAGTAAACATACACAATTTTTTTCATAAATTATACATCAATAAAACTGTGGGTGGGGGAATTCGGTATAGGAGACAACAGTGACAAAAAATAGCTGGGCATGGTCACACATGTAAATGTTGTGGGGCTTCTCTTGGAATTAAAGACATACAGAAATGGGAGCATGATTCTTGAAAAAAAGCTAAGTTCGTTTAGGTCTACCTTTTATAATAAGTGTGCCCTACTCATACTCTACTTAGTATGACCATACTAGGAAAATGAGGTTCAGAAATAAAATGGAAATTCAGAAGTTGCTCATAAATTTATGAAAAGAAGAAACCCTAATTAAACTATACACAGTGTTTATAAAAATTTTAAAGAAGATATTTTTAAATTATACTCTGACAGAGTATATAAAGTATGTTGAGTTTACAGACTATGGAAAATCTGGTAGAAATTAACTGAAAACAAGGTTTCTTTTCCTTCTTATTGCTCGTTTATTTGTTTTCCTTTTTACATTTTCCTACCTCTGCAACTGACGATAGTAACGAAGTGTCATTGCTTTTGTTCGTTAAGTATTGCTGCTCCAGGCAAGTTCTCTAAGCTTAAATATAGAAACATCTTTGAAATAATATTCTTTCCTTGAGTTATCCTTTTTATTCTTTAGAAAATGGGACATATAAGAAACTATGGATAGAAAGCAAAAGAATATTTTTCAACATTGGAGATTCAAGGACTTACGATTACTCAAGTGAAAGATGGCTCACACTTAGTTATAACAAAAGGAAAACTGAATCAAACTGAATGTCTGAATCAAAATGAATAAGACGAAAACAAGATGACACTGGAAAGCAGAGTATCTTGAAATTTATTTTTTTAGGATTTTAATATTTAGTAGAAGAATATTAAAAATAATAAAAGTACTTTTCTTTTAGTGGTGTTTTTCATTGTAAATTTTAGGTTTGTTTTGTAACTGTAGAACAATGGATTTCCAATGGATAACTAATGAAGAGAGAAGCACACATGTCCTTCTTTACACAATTTGGTCCTTCATTCCATGTTTTCAGTCCTCTGCCCAACTCCTCTTCTGGGCTCTCTCAGGAGAGGAGTATTAGCTAATTTGTCTGCTCAGAACCAAGGATATTAGAATATTAACCAGATCATATTTAAGGGTTATGTTTGCTCTTCAATAATCCATGCACAATATACTCTCTTGTTATCTACTTTTTAAAAGAAATGCTCTAGCTGGGCTTGCTTCCATGAGGCTGACTCTTCATTCTCTTACTCTCTCTTGTATGTGTGGGTGTGGTGTGGGTGGGATGGTGGGTTGTACTAGAGATTAAACCAGGGTGCTGTACTCCTGAGAATACATTCCTCAGCTTTTTTATTTTTTGAGACAGGATCTCACTAAAGTGCTGAGGCTGGCCTTGACTTTGCAACCTTTCCATCCTGCCTCAGTCTCTGGGATACCCGACATGGGCCACCACATCTGTCAGACTCATGATTATCTTCTCTCTCTCCATCATTCTGCTAGATTGAGAAAGAGGCAAGGCCAGGTGCTGTGGCACACACCTGTAATCCCAACAACTCTGGAGGCAGAATCAAGAAGATCAGAGTCGGGGCTGGAGCGATGGCTCAGCGGTTACAGCGCTTGCCTGGCATGCGTGAGGACGCGGGTTCAAACCGCAGCACCACGTACACAACTAAGTGTCAGAGAAACAAAAGCCACATGAAAAACTAAATAAAATTGATTCTCTTTAAAAAAAAAAAAAAGAAGAAGAAGAAGATCAGAGTTGGCCTGCGTAATTTAGTGAGACCCTGTCTAGAACTTTTAAAAAGCCACCAAATCTCATTCCTTTTTTCTTTTTGATACTTTATGTTTTTATTTTGTTTAAAAAAAGGGTTCACTGTGACTCACAGAATTGATTTCATAACTCATTAAGGGCTACATACCATGAAAAACAATGACAATGACAACGTGACCTCTTTTGTGTTGATGTTTGAGTATCTGCTAGATGATGAAAGAAGCTATCCGATTTGCTAAACACCGTTGACTTGTACAGAAATGTCTTGAAGTGGTAGGTACATGTCTTAGAGTTTCATTCCTGATACTTTTTGACAGTAAGTTTTTTTTTAATTTCACTCTCTCTTTCTTTTTTTATATTTATTTTTACCTTATTTTATTTTTGAACAATCTTACAAGATTTTAACAAAATAATATAAAATGTGTAAATATTCTGGATATTGCAATTATCCCCAGGAGTGGCCCCCCAATTACCCTCCCTTATCCCTCCCTTCCCCTTCCCTCTATAACTCTAAAACAAGTATTAGATTGTAAAGCATTACATCTTATCTGGATTTAACTCATGCTGCTAGATCAACTTTCTCATTGACAGTAAGTTTTTAATAGTGCCAGTATGATCAGATCTAGTGAGGATCCAATGAGGTTTTCCTTGGCTAGAGCTCAACTAATCTGGTTGGAGCTGATGATATGGTTCTATAGAACTTTCCTGGAGTGCATTCTTGACCTTTTACATCCTAAGGTATGTTCTCCAGGTTCATGAATAACATCATCTCCTGCTACCAGGACCCGTTCAGGTCCAGCGCTGCAGGCTTCACCTTTAGCCACTGGAGCAGCAGCACAGTGGACCTCCCCCTAGCCTCACTACGCTCTGCCCAACCTCTCACTCTATCTTTTAAGAATACTTCCTTAACAGTCTTTTCCTTCCCTTGTACTCTGGCTTCAACTCCCTTTTACTCCATTAACAATACTCTAGAAAGGTCTAGATATTCTGCCAGGACACAGATGACCTGGATACATGTGAGAGCTGGAGACTGCTGGACCAGTATACCTGGCTGAAAATGAGCCTACAGGTATAGCTGTTCGTTGAGAGGTAGACTGCGAAGTATCTCATCAGCACACATCTCTGGGACAGCCAAGAGGGGCATCTCAGCTCTGCATTTCCTAGACTGAAGCTCAGGGACCTGCTCCTTATCTCTCTAGAAAAACAGGATTAGTGGAGAGCAGTGGGTATTTCCTATTGACTTATTTGAAGTAACTTGAGGTCATGTTATCAATAGCCTTGCCCAGAGACAGCCAAATTCACATAAGATTAGCTGTCTGCCCACATAAGAACAGGTAAAGCTGGCTGCAGTGGCACATGCCTGTAATCCCAGTGGCTCAGCAGGCTGAGGCAGGAGGATCATTCCAGACCAGATGCAGCAACTTAGCGAGGACCTGTCCCAATACAAGAAATTAAAAAAAGGGCTGGTAATGTGACTCAGTAGTTAAGCACCCCTGGACATGGGTTCAGTCCCCAGTTTAAAAAAAAATAGATGCAAAAGATGGAAGAAGGACAAATGGACTTCATGGAGTTTGATCAACTGGGGAGAAGCTGCTAGACTGCTTTTTTTTCTTTTTAAGAGAAGGACAGTGAGAGTGAGAGAGACAGAGAGAATCCATTTTTATTGAGTTTTTCACATGGCTTTCATTGCTCTGACACTTAGTTGTGTATGTGGCTACTGGGATTTAAACCCGTGTACTCGCGAATGCTGGGCAAGTGCTGTAACTGCAGAGCCACCACTCCAGAACCTACATTGCTTCTTTATCAGACATCTTAAATATCTATTTCCTCACTAATATACCCAAATGCCTAAAAGAGTGCTTATGGCATGGTAGATAATCAGTATATATTTGAAAATTTTTGCATAATGATAATCATTACAAACCTCACATGGATTTTTTGAAAATGAATTTTAAAATAAAAAATAAATTCTCCCGGTGGGGTTGTAGCTCAGTGGTAAGAGCCTGGTATGTGTAAGGTCCTGAATTTTATTCCCAGTGCTGAAAAAACAAAGAAAGAATAAATTCCTAACCACACTGGAAAAAAGAAGGAATGTCATTAGAAAGCCAAAAATGTTGATATATGTGCAGACAAAAACCTGACAGAATTAAACTGAGGAAGGACATCTAAGAACAAAGACAGAAAGCAGATAAGATGGCTGATATAGGTGAGAGTCATTCTTAAGACTCTTCTAGGGGCTGGAGCAGTGGCTCAGAGGTTTCGGCGCTTGCCTGGCAAGCACGAGGACCCGGGTTCAAACCCCAGCACCGCATACGCAACTGAGTGTTGGAGCAACTTAGGCCATGTGAAAAACTCAATAAAGTTGTTTCTCTCTTTCTCTGTCTCTCTCACTGTCCCTCTCTCTTTAAAAAAAAAAAAAAGACTCTTCTAACTCATAATTAATGAAAATAAAGAGGAGTAGGGAGCAACCACAACCATCAGGTGACTGATTACAGAGGGAAAGCAAAGCAGCCGGGCAGGTTGGCCCTGTTTCCACACCCCCATGCAAACGTTCACGCACATAAACAGATACGGGAACAGCAAACAATGCAGCATCTGCTTCCCGGCTGGAGAAGTTCGTATAAATAACTGGCTCAACGAAATAATGCATGGTTCCAGGTGGTCAGCAACACCCAAAAGGAAGGAGAAACCTTCATTCCTGCACCAGAAGTTTCTACACTAGTGAATTCCAACCATCTCCACTCCCAACGCTGGACGCAGGGAAAGGATTTCTCAGATTCGTAGCAACTGTGATTAAAAGTCAAAACCACACAGGGAAATAATAATTTAATTAAGGAGAAGACCCAAATAGATGAGTGATTAGAAGAAAAAAAACTGAATATGCAAAAAGCACCAATACTGGAAAGAAAGGGTCCATGATTATAGGTTTGCATATTTATAGAACTGCATCATTGAAAATTCAAGAGAAACCAAATGACAGGCTATTTAAATTAATAAACAAGTTTACCAGGCACAAGATTACTGAAGGATTTAAAATAATGCCTGGCACATAGTAAGTACTACGTGTTAACTATTTAAGGAGTAGTAATTAATAGAAAATAGAAGGCCAAAAGCCTATTCACAAAACCTCAATGTAAGAACTTTACATCGTAAACATTACTGAAGGACTTAATGAGGATGTAAAAAAGTGGAATGATGTCATATTCAAAATAGAAAAACAAATATTGCAAAGATATTAACTCTCCTTAAATTCTTCTAAAAATTAAGTGAAATTCCAATTCAAAATCATCCTCAGAATTTTTTCCATAAAACTTACAAACAGATCCTAAAATTAATCTACAAGTTTAAGTGGGTGATCATTGAGTCCATCAAGAACAGCCATCCCAATTTGCAGAACTGATTCTAACCAGGTATGGTGGTGCATGCCTGTAATCCCAGCAACTCAGGAGGCTGCGGTAGGAGGATCACAAGTTCCAGACCAGCCTCAGCAATTTAGAGAGCCCCTAAGCAATTTAGTGAGATCTAGTCTCAAAATAAAAAGGGCTGGGATGTTGCTCAGTGGTTAAGCACCCTTGGGTTCAATCCCTGCTACCAAAAAATATGCACATTCGGTGCTGGCTTGGGTAGCACATATACTAAGATTGGTACAGAGAAGATTAGCACAGCCCCTGTGCAAGAATAACACGCACATTCGAGAAGGGTTTCATATTGAAAAGAATAAAGTGAAGCTTTCACTTGCCTGTAAGAAGCAAAAAGAAAATCTCTAATAGAGGAAAGCAACTTTAACACAGATCCCAAAGAATACACATAAATTCTCCACAACAGAGAGCGGTGGAGGGATCAAACACAAGGCGTACCGTCACATGTCAGCATGTACAGAATGATAAAAACAGGTCACCACAAGTAAAAATCAGAACCAACACACAACAATCTGCCACCACATAAAAGAGACCATAGCACTGCTGCCGCTGTTTCTGCTGCTTAGAGATATGGAAACCTGACGAAAGGGGAAACCAAAGCAGAGGTGCCAGAAATAGATCACAGTGGGGAGTAATCGTGTATATGTTGGGAATTCAAATGTTCTTAGTAATTTAAGATATAGCCCTGTTTCAAAGAGATCATAGTCTAGCTAACAAAATAACAATATACAAGAAAGAGAGAGAGGGAGGAAGGATGGAAGGAAGAAAGGAAGAAAGGGAAAGAAAGACAGACAGGCAGGCTGGAGAGGTGGCTCAGTGGTAGAGTGTTTGCCTGGCATGTGCAAGGTCACAGGTTCGATCCCCAGCACTGCATACAAAATTACAAAAGGGGAAAAAAAGAAATAATATACAGGCTAAAATAACTTACATAAGCTGGTGATATGAGCCCCCTAATGAAGAACAAGAACTCTGTGACCTAAAAAGCTCAGAACCAGCCAGGACTTAAATTGGACCCAGAAGAAATAGGTTTGCATAACTTCTCTGAAGTAGACAGATGTTTCAGGAAATATGAGAAATACACAAAGGTGGAGATTCTCAAGGAGTCTTCAGCAAATAGGGACAGGCCCTTGGACTATCACCCAACACAGTACTTCCGCAAAAAAGAACCACAGCCAGGAGTGGTAATGCAACTTAGCGAGATTCTGTCTCAATGTAAAAAAATTAAAAGTTCTGGGGACATGGCTTAGTGATTAAGCACTCCTAGGTTCAATCTCTGGTACAAAAAAAAATTAAAAGAACAACAGAAATGGAAAGGAGGAAAATTGGTGATACCCAATAGACTAGAAATAGACTCGAAAGTGGTGGGATCACATGTAAATGTAGTGCCATGAGGCCAGGTAGTTAATTAATGAAATGATTAATTAATTAAATGAAATAAGTAAATAGCAAAGAAATAACCATCAGCTAATTATAAAAGCAAGCATCTATTATCCAATTGTGTGAAAGGGAAATATGGTAGATTGAAAGTCAAAAGACCTTATTCTTTTCCTAGATTTAATACTCATCATCATGGAAATTCAGATTATTTGGGCATCAGTTTTTATACTTTGAAACTAGGGAGGAAGAGGGATTGATTAGTGATCTCCCGAGTGCACACAGCTCCATCTTCATCTTTGCAACCAGAAACCAACAACCGATAGTTTATTCCTCCAGTGGTCAGAAGAGGGGCTCACAGTGAGTAGAATCTCTTCAGTCGTGGTGAATCCTTTTAACTTCTCAGTCTGATTTTCATTTCCTAAGAAATCCACAGGGTGGCAAAAACACAAAACCAAAAGCAAATTCAGAGTTGAAATTCTAGGAAACAGTGTTCTCCATAGCTACTATTTGTAAATTTTCCTTTCCCTGTTTTTATGAAGTCACCAAGGCTATGGAGGCCACCGAAGCTGGTAGAACAAAGGCCACATACCAAGCATGATCCAGATGACAACTCCCAGAAGAACCAACGGATCTAGATATTCTATAGTTCTCACTTATGTACAAGGGAGGCGTCACCATTCTCATGCTCAATTTGAAGGAAAAAATTAAGAGAACTCAAGTAAGTAATCTAAGGTGCAGAGGTGGCAAAGCCAGAATTCAAGCCTCAGTCCTGGGTCAATGTCCATGATTCTTTCCCCACAGCAAGCTAAGAGCTATGAAGAAAACCCATTTGACTAACTCTAGATGGCCTTCTTCCTACCACCCTCCTGAATGTAGCAACAAGACTTTTGCTATTTTCTTTATGCTTGAAAGGAAGCTTAAAATTTTTGATTCGTCCAGGCATAGAGGTGCATCTCAGAAGAGCAAGGTAGAAAGATTACAAGTTCAAGGCCAAAACCAGTAATTTAGTGAGGCCCTGTCTCAAAAAAAAAGACAGGAGAGGCTGAGACAGAAGAATCCCAAGTTCAAAGCCAGCTTCAGCTACTTAACAAGGCCCTAAGCAATAAAATTAGGAAACAGGCTGGGGATGTTGCTCAGTGGTTAAGCACCACCACTGGATTCAATCAATCCCTGGTACTAAAATAAATAAATACAATAAAGTAAAAGGGCTGGGGATGTGACTCAGTAGTTAAGTGGCCCTGGATTCAATTCCCAGTGCCAAAAGGAAAAAAAAACTGTAGATGTAACTTAATGATAAAGCATCCCAGGACCAAAAAAGATTTGATTCATTTTCAGCACAGGGAAATATGAATTTGCCTTGTACTAGTATTGACAATTTGACAAGGAATTTGCCAAATGGTCAATATTGAATGTTGGTTTGATAACTACAGCAACTTCAATTTTTAGGCTATATACCAAGGTTAATCCCATGTCTTTCCTGGTACTTAAATAGCAACAAGGAGCTGGGGATGGAGCTCAGTGGTAGAACATTTTCTTAGTATGCACGAAGCCCTGGTTCAATCCCCAGCACAACACATGATTTGATAGATGATAGATAAATAGATATCAGGAACACTTCATTAGTTACAACTTTAATCCAGGCACTTTGAGTTAGAAATAACAGAATTCCATCCAAATTTAGTTAAACAGGGAAAGAAGATAACTTTTCAGTGAAATTATGAGACATTTCAAAGAATCTAAAAACAAGAATCTTCTTTAAGTAATATTGAAGATCAGAATCAAAAACCAGAAAACTATTAGGAATTTCAACAATTCATGCAAGTTAAGCATCCTTAATCCAAAAATCGGAATTTCAAAATGCTCCAAAATCCAAAGCTTTTGTTGGAGTGTTGAGATGATGGCACTAGTAGAAAATTCCACACCTGATTTCATGTGACCAGTCAGTCAAAACACAGGGTAACTCAAATCTTATATAAAACTACCTTCAGGCTACATGTATAAGATATATACAAAACAGACTCGGCCTCCCTTCCCACTGACTCCATGATCATATGTAAACATCCCAAAATCTGAAAAAAAAATCCAAAATTCAAAATACTCTTGGCCATACATTTCCAATAAGGGGCAATTCAACCTGTACTTCTTTCCATGCTCCATACTCCCTGATTTTCCTGGCATGTCTTGATTATTGCCCCCCACACCTTTTTTTAAGGGGGTGAAGGATAGTGAGAGAGAGGGAGGGAGAATTGATTTTTATTTGATTTCTCAAGTGGCTTGTACTGCTCCCACACTTCATTTTGTCTTATGGTGCTGGGGTTTAAACCTGCATCCTCTCTCTCGCATGCCAGGCAAGCACCATAACTGCTGAGCCACTGCTCCAGCCCTTGACCCTTTCTAATGACTGGCTTTCTCCTCCTCTTTGGAGCCCATAGCTTCTAAATCCACACATTGTCAGCCCTAATAATTAGGAAAGACTAACCCACTTCTTTGATTCCCTTTTAAAATCTGGGAGAGATTTCAACCTGGCCTGGTAACTGCCGATAACGGAAGTTTTGGTGTGAATCTTGATTGCCCTCTTTCCCAGTTTCCTCTGCTCCTGCAGCCAGTGGGCCCTGCCCCAGGAGGAGCAGGCCTCCGCAGCCGGGGGGGCCCTGTCTGCTGAGCAAGCTTCTGCAGCCGGTGGGGTTGCAGCTCTTAATGGGGCAGTGCCCTCCAGTACACTTCAGCAGCTCACCCTCAATTTCTTCTTCCTTCTGGTTTCTTCTTTTGTGAATTCAGAAGAATGACATCCACAAACCAGGATGAGTGGGTGCGAGAACGATTTATTGAAGAAACAGTACTCTTGCACTGTCAAGAAAGGTCTAGGCTAGCAAGCTTTCTCCACCTGTATTCCTGGCTAAGGGTTTATATGACCCTTGAATCACTGCTATTTATACAAATGAGGATTTGAGAAAAGCATCAATGCTATTGGTTCATATTTAGGCTAATTAGGGAAGAGAAATGCACTGACACTATTGCACGGGATATGCGTGCTGCCCGCGCCACTCCGCATCTCCACCGCTCCCTCGGTCCACAACTGCAGTGCGCAGGGAGGGAGGACTAGGCTTGCGTGCTGGGAAGCGTGAACAAGAGTGATAGAAAAGAAGGATATACACAGACACATGGCACTCGAGAAATGACTAAACAAATATTTTTCTCAGAAATTTGAAAGTGCCAGGCCTGGTAGCACATACCTGTAAGCCCAAGCAATTCAGGAGCCTGAGGCAGGAGGATTGCAAGTTCCAGGTCAGCCTCAGCACTTTAGTGAAGCCCTAAGCAGCTTAACGAGACTTGTCTCAAATTAAAAAAAAGAAGAAGAAGAAGAGGAGGAAGAGGAAGGAGAAAAGAAATTTTAAAAGTAAATGGTTTATTTCCTGGAAAATAAGGATGAAATTCTAAATCATTTGGTCCACACACACACCCACCCCCACCCATGGTGATAACACTTACAAAACCATAGTATGGGATGCAGATTTTGACAATTTTTCAAAATATTTTGTTAGGCCAAAAATTAGAAAATTATGTATTTGTACTTATATGTCTGTATCTCTCCTGTCTTTATTTATTGCCCTTGTGGATAAAACACAGGGCCTCACACTAGGAAAGTGTTTGCAGGGCTTACCTGCCCATTTTTAGCAAGATCTTTTATTTAGTTATTTATTTTTTTGTACCTAGGGTGCTTTACTACTGAGCTACATCCCCAGCCCTTTTAATTTTTTTAGTTTGAGACAGGGTCTTGCTAAATTTCTGAGGAGCTTGCTAAACTGCTGAGGTTGGCCTCAAACTTGTAATCCTCCTGCTTTAGCCTCAGGAGTTACTGGGATTGTAGTCATCTGCCACCACACACAGCTAGCATGAATTTTTTTTGAAAAAATGTACCTTGAAGCCAGGCATGGAGGTGCATGCCTGAAAACCCAGCAACCAAGGAGACTGAGACAGAAAATTAGTGAGTTTGAAGCCAGCCTCAGCAATTTAGCAAGACCCTGTCTCAAAATAAAAATGTAAAAGGGCTGGAGATGTACTCGGTGGTAAAGCACCCATGAATTCAATCCCCAGTACCAAAAACAAAAATAAAAGAGTCTGTCGTATGTAAGGAATTCAACTCACTTAAACCTCACAAAAGCCTTGTAAGTCTCCATCATTACAACCATCATTATTCCAATTCTTCAAACAGGAAAGAAAATTACAAGATCACTTACCTGAAATTCATAGTCAAATCTCCTAACAGTTTGAGCATGAGTATTTGCCTTTCTACAAGGGTAAGCTCATTCTTCTTGTCTTTTCCACCCTGGGGTCCATTGCTGTAGTTAAGAACTAGAGTTTCTCCTTACAGAAAGGCCTTCTGCGCCAGGCATGGTGGTACACGCCTAAAATGGTGGTACACGCCTATAATCCCAGCAGTTTGGGAAGCTGAGGCAGGAGGATCACAAATTCAAAGTCAGCCTCAGCAACTTCACAAAGCCCTAAGCAATTTAGTGAAACTTTGTCTCGAAATAAAATATAAAAAGGGAGAGCGTGGCTGGGGTTGTTGCTCAATGGTTAAGCACCCCAGGGTTCGATGCCCTGTACAAAAAAAAATCAGAATGTGTTCTGCATTTAGTCAGTGTTTTCCAAACCTTGCTTTCCTCTCTCTAAATTCACTACTTTTATATCTCATTCATCAGAACATTTTTGGTAGACCCTAAGTAAAATGGGGATAATTTATTTTTTGGTAATCTAGTCTTTATTTTTTTTCCTGCATTACTCCAATAACTTTGATCTTTATGCTCTTCTGTTTCTAAGGGACATAAACTTCTACAGCATAGATGGTCATCTTCTCTGACCATTCAATGCAGCAGAGACTGTTTCAAGGTTAAACTAGTTTATAGTTGTCACTGATACAAAATTATGTAAATGCATTTTGAGGGCATTTTTATCCTCCTCTATTCTGCCTTCAAGAAGAATGTCTGCCCAGTGATCGCTGATATTTCTACAGCCAAAATAGTATTTCTTCTAGGAGCAGTGGCACACAAGCCTGTAATCCAAGAGACTCAGGAGACTAAGGCAGGAGGATAGAAAGTTCAGGGCCAAACTGGTTGACTTATATAAGGAATAGAAAGTCCAGTGATCCAGTGAGTTGAAGTGTGTGTGAAATATGAAATCTATTTGCCAAAACTACCCTGACAGAAATGTATGAACTTCTATTTGGTAGAGTTTCAGTCCAGTAGAGCAGAGATTATGGAAGGAGCAGTGTTTAGTGTGAATAATTCAAATTTGTTAGCACTGGTGATAGCCTTCTTTCTATATGTAAGAATAGGGACTGAAGGTGTGGCTTAACAGTGGAGCACTTGCTTGGTTGCCTTGAGTAAGGGCCCGAGTTCTAATCACAGCACCATATAGATAACTAGGTGTCAGAAAAACAAAAAACAGATGAAAAAATAAAATTGATTCTCCATATGTAAGAGTAAAAAGTTGCTAATGCTGTTAGAGGGTAGACCAGGAGCTGAGAGAGGAAGAATAAATGGCTGAAAGCAGGGAAGGGCTTGCTGAGACAAGCTTAGGCAATCCCATCACGTATTTTCTTCTTCCTACATTGAGGTGAGTGATGGCAAACAGACCGAGTTAACTGGAGCAATAGATAAGCACCTTAAATAACTTTCCTGGGCTGTCTGAACACTTACTTTTTGGTCGGGGTTTGGCTCAGGTGCATCACACTTTGTTCTGGGAATTACAGTTCCAAATACATAATAGTAATTTATACCCTTGTTATCACAATTCACAGAAATTCCATGAAGTTCTTTATTGTCTCCAGTCAGTCTAGAGCACTCCCTCCATGCTCCACCCTTTACAACTTTTACTACAGTGTTGTATGGGACAGGGGTACTGTGTCGGATTAGTCAGGTCAGGTCATAACAAAACACTATACACTGAGTGCCTTAAATAACAAGAATTTATTTCTCACTGTTCTGAAGGGTAAGAAGTCCAAGATCAAGGCGTCAGAGAATTTGGTTTCCTCATGAAAGTTCTCTCTCTGCTTGCAAAGGACTGCCTTCTCACTGAGTCCTCAAAACACAGAAAGAGGTTCTGGTCTTTTCTTGTAAGGACCTAGTCCCAAGAGGTCTCCACCCTACTGATACCATTTAAATCTAATTACTTTCCAAAGAACCCAGCTCCAATACCACAGCAATGGCACTTAGGAATTTAACATATGAATGGTGGGAGCCAGAAGCATTCCATCCATAAGGCCTGTCATTATTAACACTGAGCTTTGTAAGGTACTCAGAAGTTATTAAAGATGTTAATCACTTTTTACAGGCTACGCTAGGGAGCTGGGCTGAGAGACTAATCAGCATTATTATGACCTTTTAAAGATAGAAAAAAAGAAGTCTCCGTTTAACATGTTATTTTCTCTAAAGCTGACAATAAACAGTACATTCAGTACAGTTCTTTGTTTTGTTTCGTTTTGTTTTGTTTTTTGGTACCAGAGATCAAACTCAAGGCCACTTAATCCCTGAGCCACATCCCCAGACTTTTTTTTATGTATCTTATTTGGAGACAGGGTCTCACTAAGTTGTTTAGGGTCTCGCTTAGTTGCTAAGGCTGTGCTTAAACTTGTGATCCTTCTGCCTCAGCCTCCTGATTTGCTGGGACTGCAGCCATGCACAACCCTGCCCAGCTTCAACAGTACTTTCTTATAACAAGGTCTCTTTTGCCTTTTGATCATAAGCATTGTAACTGACCAAGAGAGCTTAGTAAAATAGTGCTATTTTCTTAGTGATCTTAGAAGTCTATTAAATCTCCAGAATATATTAGACTCCATCCATACACGGATCTGAGATATACTTAGGTAATTAAGTGAGAAAATATATCAGATGTATAATGACTCATATTTCTAATATACTTAATATATTCTGTGTTTTAATTTGTATTTAGACATGGAAAGATATCTGTGTTGTGCTCTTCTCCCTCACGTTGCTTTCTTCCCAGGCCTGCCAGGTGAGCACAAGCCATATAATCATAGTTGGCCTACTTTCTGCTTCTAGGTCTTATGCTTCTTTGTGCACCGAAAGCCACTCCAACACCTTGTTCAGTGCCTGTTTGTGTGAGAGAGAGACAGAGAGAATCAATTTTTATTGAGTTTTTCACGTGGCTTTCGTTGCTCTGACACTTAGTTGTGTACGTGGGTGCTGGAGTTTGAACCCGTGTACATGCTGGGCAAGCGCCACAACTGCCAAGCCACTGCTCCAGCCCCCTGAGCGATACATTTTAAAAGTAAATTTGAGCCAGAAATGGTGGCACACACTTATAAATCCCACTGACTCAGGAGGCTGAGGAAGGAAGATCACAAGTTTGAGGCCAGCCTCTGCAACTTAATGATAACTTTACAACTTGGCAAGACCCTGTCTTAAAATAAAAAAGTTTTAAAATGGGCTAGGGACATGGCTCCATGGTTAAGAGAAACTGAGTTCAATACCTAGTACCTAAATAAATTAATTAATTAAATTAAATAAAAAAACTGCTGGGTTGTATCTCAGTGGTAGACAGCTCCTGGATTCAATATCCAGACCACAAAAATAAATAAATGGGGCCTGGGTGCAGCTTAGTAGCCCCTAGATTCAATTCCCAGTACCATATACACACACAAAAAAGTAAATTTGACTTATAATAAAAATGTATTTGAGTGTTTAGTATGCATTCACAAATATTGCAAATGCATGGAAAAAGGCTTTGAAAAGATTAAAAAGCATTGGTTAGTATGCAATTTCAAATGCTCTGAAAAGTTGCAAGTATAGTACAAAAATAAATTAATTAATTAACATTTATTAAGGTGTACTGTTAACATATTACGCCATTAAACTGGGTTTGGTAGCCAAGCTCAGTGGTAAACATCTTTAATTCCAGTGGTACAGCTAAAGAATTAGTCAAGAGTATCAAGAGAGAATCTACAGAATGGGAGAAAATCATTGCCTGCTACCCCTCCGACAGAGGGCTAATATCCAGAATATACAAAAAACTGAACACCAAAAATGTAAATAATCCAATCAATAAATGGGCTAGGGAACTAAACAGAAACTTCTCAACAGAGAAAGTCCAAAAAGCAAATAAATGTATGAGAAAATGTTCTACACCTCTAGTAGTCAGAGTAATGCAAATCAAACCCTCACTGAGATTCCACCTCACTCCAGTCAGAGTGGCAAAAATGAAGAATAGGAACAATAACAGACACTGGAGGGGTTGTGGGAAGAAAGGAACACTAACACATGCTGGTGGGACTGCAAGCTTGTACAGCCACTCTGGAAAGCAGTGTGGAGACTCCCCCAAAAGTAGATCTGGAACCACCTTGTGACCCAGTTATCCCACTCCTGGGTATTTTTCCCCAAAGAGCTAGAATTGGCATACTATAGAGACACAGCTACATCAATATTCATAGCAGCTCAATTTACTATTGCTAAATTATGGAACCAACCCAGATGCCCCTCACTTGATGAATGGATCCAAAACTTTGGTACATATATACAATGGAATACTACTCGGCTATTAGAGAAAACGATATTATGGCATTTGCAGCCAAATGGATGGAGATGGAAAAATTTTTGCTAAGTGAAGTATCTCAAACTCAGAGACTCAAGGGCCAAATGTTTTCTCTCATTTGTGGATGCTAGAATATAAGCAGAATCAGTACGTTAGATGGCTAACCTAACAATTACCTCATCATATAGTAATTCTTACATGATCATGGGGAACTGTGCTTAGGTTCCTGGGGAATGTAGGGAGTGGGGTAAGGAGGGAGGAAGGGAATAGGAAGGACATCAAGGTGACCAGAGGGAGGTAGTGTGGGGGAATCTAACCTGAGGGGAACCTCTGACTTCCAGGAGAAGTCCAATTAACTTGGGCCTTAAGTAAAGTGAAATATGGAACCATGGGGAACCCAAAGGGGGAAACCATGGTCTGGCACCAATATTGGCTTGTTCTGTCATTACCCTTTTGTTCTTGATTGTTTGATGATGAACCCCTCCTGTTGTAAGACCATGTTTATCGAATAAAGATTAAAAAAAAAATATATATATATATACTAATGCCTCTTTTTCTCCACTCAAAACATCTTAACATAGTTTCTTAGTTTCTTTAGTGGGTTTAGATTTTCACAACACAAAAAGAAGTCTTTTTGAAACAGCTTCTGCTTTCAGTCATGCAAATTACTAACTGCCAAAATCTTGGCTTCTTTTTTGGAAGAAGGAAAAAGATAATCATTGAAACAATCTCAGTCAGAATTTTCTCCAGTTCTTCTATTGCAGTATAAATAACATGCAATTTAATTTACATAAATCAAATTGGAAATTTAAATGGAATTGGAATAGCATAGCTGAAGCAGAAATAAGATTGATTGTGCTAAGACAGAAATAAGAAAATATATATTTATATATACACACACATATATGAAAAAATATTAGCATATAAAAAGATAGCAAAACATTTTTGTAAAGGTATGCAGTATAGCTTGTTCAACTATCTTATGCAGTATCTTGCAACTGTGTCCCATAAATATTAACAATTGCATTTTTGTTCTATGGTTCTAATCCATGTGTTTATCTACCTTACCCCCAAGCCTGAGTTCAGCTCCAGCCACCACAAATGAGGGAAAAGCATTTGGCCCTTGACTCTCTGAGTTTGGGTAACTTCACTCAGCATGATTTCTTCCATTGCCCTCCATTTACCTTCAATAGATGCAATATTATTGTTTCTAATGGCTGAGTAGAACTCCATTATATATACATATACCAGAGCTTTAGGATCCATTCATTCAGTGAGGGACATCTGGGTTGATTTCATAATTTAGCTATTGTAAATTGAGCTGCTATGAACATGGATTTTGCTGTGTCACAGTAATATGCTGATTCTAACTCCTCTAGAAAAATACCTAGAAGAGGGATAGCTGTATCATAAGGTGGATCCAACCCTAATTTTTTAAGGAGTCTCTACACTGCTTTCCAGAGTGGCTGTACCAGTTTGCAATTCCACCAAGAGTGCCCTACAGACACAGTTGCAAGATACAGCGTAAGATATTTCAACAAGCTATACTTCATGCCTTTACAAAATTGTAAATGCTTAATCCTATTGTCAATATATATCTAAGAATAATGAGGGATGTTAGGAAGGAAGGAGAAGGGGAAAGGTTGGAACTGAGATAAAGCAAGGTACATTCCAAGCATTTATAAGTATGTCACTGTATATACTATAATCATGTATATAAAAATGTTCTTCGTGGGTATAAGAATTATACAGTACTTATACTGTACTTGGGGTGGTTTGTTTGCTTTTGGTTTTGGTTTTGTTTTTTGTGGGGTTTTTTGTTTTTTTGCTTTTGGGTTTTGTTTTGTTTTTTTTTTTGTTGTTGTTGTTGTTGTTGTTTATATATAAATATAGGACCCAGAAGAGAGGCAAGGGGTCAGGGAATGGGAGGAGGGAGATAGAGAGGTGTGGCAAGGTGGGGATATTGACCAAATTATATTGCTGTATTGTGTGCATCTTGGAATATGTAACAACAGATCCCATCATTATGTACAATTATAATGCACTAATAAAAATAAGAAACAGGAAAAAAAAAGATAGCAAAACAGCCACAGTCTGTCATTTATCTCACTCCTCATTGCTTCCATGTGTCTGAGCCTGGGAAGTTGATAGAAATGGAAGGAGGGAGGAGGATAAAGGCATAAGTGATGTAGCTTCATCCCTGATTTCCAAACAAATATGCCTCTGAATGAATGCTTGATTACTGTTCTTTCTAGAGGTTCCAATAATCTATATGGATACTAACTAATATCCTGAGAAAGTGTCAGTGCAGAGTTGAAGAGATGGCCCTGGCTCCAAGCCGTGACAGACCTGAGTTTGAATCCCTATTTCATGACCTACTAATTTTACGACCTCAGGCAAGTCACATAAGTCATCTGAGTTTTAGTTTTCTCATTGGTAAAATTAGGATAATGATACCAGTCTTGGAGAGCTGGTGTAAGGATTGGAAATGATAAATATAAGGCCTCTGTTTAGTACCTAAACCACAGTAAACATCAGATAAATAATGCCTCCTACTAATAATCAAGTAATTAGGCTATCTTAGCTATCACAGAAAGCAGCACATGAGAAAAGGTCCCAAGAACTTGATGGATTCAAAATTGAATTGGACCAAGAGTTAACAACAAATGAAATGTCAAGACTGGCCATTGAAGAGGATCAACTGAAGAGAAGAGTAAGTCTCTACACAGGAAATGTGACTGTGTGTTCTTCCCAGCTTTTCAGGGAGGATGGAAAGGATCCTCTGGCTGCAGAACTTACTGTCAGTATGATGTGGTCCCCACCTGGAGTTAAAGGCTTCAGGAATTCCAATCCAGCATTTTCTTGACAGATGTCCATCACACTCAGCATGGTACCCTAATTCTGTAGGCAGGTACAGCTTGCTTAAGTCTTTCAGCCATAAGAGAGGTCAAAAAAGTGCCAAGTAATCTCGAGGAACCAGATACATTCAGATCAGAAACTGAGACCAAGGCGTGCCTGGTTATACTTGTCAAGCAGTCATAGTGAATCTTTCTCAGTAAGCTGTAAAGCAAAGTTGAGTGATGAAATGACGTGTGTATAGAGCAGAGTCCTGTTAAATTTGGATGACAAAACACATCCTATACGTGTTCCACAGAAAGTCAAGTCTACATTCAACCACCAATTTCCTGCCCACAAAGACTGTGGCTACCTCAAAATCATTTTGTCACGTGATTGAGTTTCTCACCCTCCCATACCTGGATGCTACTAAACTGTGAATCGTCTTGTACAATTTAACTTGTATTCTTCTGTTTTTTTTTTCTTTTTTTTTTGTACTAGAGTTTGAAACCAGGGTTGTTTAACAGCTGAGCCACATCCCCAGCCCATTATGTTTTGTTATTTTGAGAAAGGGTTTCTCTAAATTGCTCAGGACCTTGCTCAGTTGCTGAGGTTGACTGAAATTTCAATCCTCTTGCTTCAGCCTCCTGCGTAGTAGGATTATAGGCACATATCACTGTGCCACAATTAGAATATGAATCTTAAATATGAAGGAAACTCATGGAGTTGAGATACAGCAGAAGAGGAGGAGCCATAGCCAGAGTTTATTATACATCTGTACTGCAATGTATTTCTTTTCTTTTCTTTTTTAAAGAGAGAGGGGGAGAGTGAAAAAGAAAAAAAAAAAAACCAGAGAATCAACTTTACTTTTTTGTATGACCTTTGTTTCTCCAACACTTAGTTGTGTGTGTGGTACTGGAGTCCAAAACCTGGTCCCTGTGCATTCCAGACAAGCGCTCCAATAGCTGAGCCACCACTCCAGCCCTGCAACATATTTCTTGGTATTGTTCAACTCCTGATATACAGAATTTTAGCTATTTTTTGTGATAGGTAGGGTTTTTTTTTAATTTTAGCTATTTTTTAAGGATGACAGAAAAAATAATAGCACACACACACACACACACACACACACAAATCATCATTCACCCAAACAAAATAACTACTCCACTTCATTCTTGAAATTTGGTTTTACATATTAACTGACTTGAATTTTGATGTTTTCAAGGAAAATCTCACTATAGGTACTTTTTTTTTTTTTAAAGAGGGAGAGTGTAAGAGAGAGAATCAATTTTATTTAGTTTTCCATCTGGCCTTTGTTTCTAGTTGTGTATATGGTGCTGGGGTTTGAACCTGGGTTTTTATGCATGCCAGGCAAGCACTCCAAATGCTGAGCCACCGCTCCAGCCCAGTACACTTGTTTTTAATATTGACTACTACTTTTAATCTTAAATGCCACAGAAAGTCAAAGAGAAGGAAAAACTCGAGTCAAAACATTGCCCATCTCTATAAGTTGCCCAAATAGTGATACAAATAAAGTAAAAACTATTTCATTAAAGTTATTTTTGAAAATATATTTCACATTTCATGCTGAAAAGTAAAACGGGATTAGGTGAATGTGTTTCTGGAAATTTGCAAAAAGCTTGTCTCAAATCATAAATTCTAGAATACAATTTAGTAAGGATGCTAAGGATGCTAATTTAGTAAGGATGCTAAGGTCCAAAATTTACATTGGACACCTAATCATCAAGGTGAATAGGATTAGTAGCCTTATAAAAGAGGCTTAAGGGAGTTTGTGAGTCTTTTGCCCCTCTACTTTGTGAGGACAGATAGAGGCACCATCTTTGAGAAAACGGCCCTCACCAGACGCTGCATCTGCTGCCACATTGATCATGGGCTTCCCAGCCTCCAGAACGATGCTCAATGTTTTTCACACTTACACATTACACAGTCTAGGACATTTTATTGTAGCAGCTCGAACAGACTAAGACAATAGACTAAGACATCACGCAACTTATTTTTGCTCAGACTCTGTTCCCCATCATCCTTACCTTATTAAAAGATCAATAGTGATGTGTAAAGGGGATTTAGGCAAAGATACTTACTGTTGAGAATTACAGGGACACTTACCCACCCAACAACATCTGCAGCCCTTTTTATATTTTATTTTGAGACAAGGTCTTGCTAAGTTGCCTAAAGCCTTGCTAAATTGTCGATGCTGGCTTTGAACTTGCAATCCTTCTGCCTCGCCCTCTTGAGCCACTGTGATTACAGGTGTGTGCCATAATAGCAAGCAAGATTTATGGAGTTCTATACACTGGAAAGAGGTAAAAATTACTCTTCTTGTTTATATTTGGTCCATAATATAAAAATAAATATATATTCAGATCTATATTAGCAAATACTGCTACTTTGCAGTAGTTTATTTTTTGGTGGGGGGTACTGAAAGATTGAACCCAGAGGCACTTTACTACTGAGCTACATCCCCAGCCCTTTTTATTTTTTATTTTGAGACAGATTCTCACTAAGTTGCTAAGGCTAACCTGGAACTTATAACCCTCTTTGCCTCAGCCTCCAGAGCCACAAGGATGCTGGTATTACATGTGTACACCACTGAACTGGCTATTTTGTGTTAATTTTTTTGTGTGTGCATATATATTATATGTTTTTCCTTCAACATTATGATCTTATCTTACAGAAACAAAAACTCTGATTTTTTAAAAAGAGTCAATTATATATAGATATAGATATACACATATATTAAGAGAGTCAGTTTTTTTTTATTAGAAGTATATAGAGATACAGTTGAGGGGAAAATATTATCAAAACAGTAGCAATCAATGGATATAAACTTTGTTATCCAGGGGTCATGCCAAAGCATAGATAAACCACCTTGGGTTTCACCTGTTGCAATTTCCCCCAGAAGAACTCATGTGTTAAATGGGTATCTCGTGGAGGAATGACATCGGCTTCTGGGATGGTTCCCCCATCTTCCCAATCTCCAGACTCCTATGAGTTCTTCATATACCCTCCCCCCTCCG
>PVKS010020844.1:0-36143 GCA_004027875.1 Aplodontia rufa
TTTGGATCCATTCTTCCTGTGAGGGACACCGGGGTTGTTTCCATAGCCTAGCAATGGTAAATTGTGCTGCAATGAACATCGATATTGCTGTGTCACTGTAATGTGCTGATTCTAAGTCCCCTGGAAAGATACCCAGGAGTGGAATAGCAGGGTCGTATGGTGGAGTCATCCCTAATTTCTTAAGGATTCTCCATACTAATGCTTGAATTTGTATTAGGAGATAATTTCCTTGTAATTTTGAACAAGTTCTTCCTTGTCTTTGGAGGAATTACTTTTTAAATGCACTAATTAGGCAGTCTGTGGGCTCCTTTCCACAGTCACGTAAGGACACACAAACACAAAATAACAGTAATCATCAGTCATACTAATACTGGTTAGCCACAATGACACACACCTCTGAAGTAGATATTCTAAAAGAAAGGCTAGAAAATATCTTTCTAAACATATGTCTCATAATAATGACTCCATCTTGAGTAGTGACTAAATTAGACTGACCTTGTGCATTTTTTGTGTCCAAAAACATGTAGACTCAGCACATCCAAAACCTCAAATGGCTTCTTCCAGCCTGTTGAAAAACCTCTTCAGTGAAAAGCTAACTCATATTTTGGTGAAGGATGAGTATATAAATTCTGCTGATTTTCTTCTATATTTAAAAGCCTGAGCTATGACTAGGTGGAAATTAAGATGACTAATAGACTCTCCAGTTCTCAAGGAACTAGGCAATAGAAGTGGGTGGACATAGCATGGATGAACACAGCAATAACAACACAAAGACATTATACGCTACTCATCAAATGGGATGAGGTGACAGGGAGGCAGGTAACAAGATACAAGAAAGTTCTGCAAGGATCAGGTGATCATGATCCAAACCAACCACCTCTGCCCCCACCTCAAATTTCACAATTATATGATCCTCTATCCTCCTCCTCACCCAGAAATTTCCGAAAGACCACAGAATCGTTCCACTGTAGATGACATCATCCTTTGGCATCCTCACTGCACGGAAAGGCTGTCCTGATCCAGCCTTTGCAGGGGGCATGCTGTACTTTCTCTGACCTGAGTGAATACCTCATAGACCTCAACCCCATTTTTCATCCTTCACCACCTCCACACACTTTTTATCAGTATGACAAGAAGCAGCCCTAACCACAATTTTTAGTCTTATTAGTAGCTTAGAGATACCTGCAGTCATTTCCTTTCATTTTCATTCATTCAGACTCTTTCTGTTGCCCAGTCTTTAAACTGCTTATTCTCAATCTGTCCTGGAGATTTGGGAATTTATTTTTCCTTCTTCAGAACTCTCTTTCCTAAGGCTTCTAGGCTTTATATGGTACCCTTTTCTGGATCTTTGACCTTTTGTTTCTAACTTGACATTTCTTCACATGAAATTTAATCAGACAGAGATCAGGTATGTTTCCCTTTGTCTTTACATCATCCAGAGTTTTACCATTGGTTCTCTCTTCTGTAAGAACGAATTCTTTACTTAATTATCTTACTACAAATAGCCAATATTGGGCAAAGGTATTCAGGAAGAACCCATTTTAAAATGACTTTTTTCCCTCTAGTAAGCACCTTTCATCTTTTTCTTATACTTAGAGCAGTCAACAAAAAATTAACAACCTCCAAGACAACAGCATGCCCTATATACATAAACATATGTTAAAATCTCTTCTTAATGTACCTGTCAACTCCAGGCATCATTCCTCCAGAGAACAAAATTTAAATGGCTGTCTATGCAGAAGGACATTTTTAGAAGGTTCATCAAAATCCATATGTCTCCTTGCCTAGCATATTTATTATGGCCATTTTTTCAGTAATTTATTCATTCTTCACAGGTGGCATAATTTGCATCAAAGTGGCTCTCTTTTCTGATTCATTAAAGTTCTAACACATTTGCCTTTGTCCTCTATCTTGTTAGTAGCATTTGACACAGTTGAGCAATGACTCTGGATCACCCTTCAATCTCCCAATCTTTATATCTTGTTGTTTCCTACTTATGTACATGATTTGAACGGTGGATTCCTTGGGCTAAATCCTCTAGGCCTTACTTTCTATCTGCAATTTCTCCCTGATGATTTTATCTGATCTCATAACTTTAAATGTCATCTATATGCTGATGTATTTCACATTAATATGTGGACTTTTATATTTAATTATTTTATTTTATTTACTTGTATATCTACTAAGCATTTCAAATATACTGTGTGTTATATGAAACTCTTTTATTAGGAATTTTTTATAATAAAGACAGAAGGACAGTAGGGGATATCAATTTTATTTAGATTTTCATTTGGTTTTCATTGCTCTGACACTTAGTTGTGAATGTGGTACTAGGTTGTGAACCTGGGTCCTTGCACATGCCAGACAAGAGCTATAAGCACTGAGACACTGTTCCAGCCCAAAATGAAACTCTTTATGTCTCTTCTATCCACTCCTCAGCCTGCTTTTTGCTTTCTTTTCCGTCTTTCAATACATGAAATAAACTAAACATTTAATCTGGCCAGAATTCCAGAAGTGTTCTCTGGCTCTTCTGTTCTCTTTTCACTTACTTTGATTCCATCAGGACATTCCACCATTACTCTCCACATTCACTTTAAGCTACTGGCCTTTTTTACATTTCTGAAACAAAACAAACTTACCTCATAGTCTTCACACCTGTAATTTCCTCTCCCTGGAAAACCATATCCCATAGTTCTTCCTATAAATAGGTTATTTTCATATTTCAAGTATTAACTCAAATATTGCCTCATCTAAGAATTTTCTATGATTGCCCTCTTAGCATGTATTGCAATCTTTATTTTTTTTGTTTATTTTACTGTCTTTCCAACCAACTAGAATCTAAACATCTTGTCTTTCTAGTTTAGTCTTGAGTTCCCAGTGCCTGATCCACTGCCTATCATGTAGACAGGTGCAAAATAAAGATTTGTTAAGAGAATATGTAAATGAATCAATAAATCAACACTTGCAACTATATCTGGTTTACTTCTTAATTTTGAAATATATTAAATAACATAAATTATATTTTATTAGCACAACTGAATTTTTTTTTGCAAATTTTAAACTGATGACATTTTAAAATCATGATAAAATCACTTTCCTTTCACAAACTCTTCTACTAGGCTATAAAAATAATTTTCTTTAAAAATAAAGGGACTTCTACTTCTTCCCACGATATAACAGTTTCTTTCTGTCTAAAACAACATGAAAAATAAATAAGCTATACAAACATTTTTTAACATATTAGATCACTAGCATTATGGACAATGGACTTTGAGAAAAGTGTACACATATAGGGTGTATGATTGCCACACTGTTACCTACAGAGAGGTTCTAAGCCTCAGCTCAAGAAGAGGGCACCTATAAAGAGCTTTGCAATATCTCTGAACTTGGAGTCAGAAAACACTAAGAAAGCTATAATTTATGGAAAGCATGCCAGAGGATATAGCTGCATTGAAAGAGAGCTCCAGAAATGTCCAAAGTTTCACTCTCAACACTTCAGGTGAGTACTGCTTATATTCATGTCAAAAAAGTTCCCAAGGCCAAGGAAAGAAGCATATGAAAAGAAGCAGTCAGAACAAATGGAAGAGAACCCACATCCAAAGGGGAAAACTTCAAAATTAACAAGGTATTGGCTGTTTAGAAAGGTACAGTTTCAACAGTAGGAAAATTAGCACTAGATAAAAGCTTTCACTACAAATCATTAAAATGGTCAAATCATTTCCAAGTAATTTATTCATATCCCATAGAGATTTAAAACAATGTTCAGCAACTAGGAAGAAAATAATCCACAATGTCTAGCATAAAATTTAAAAATTACCAATAGTTAATAGAAGTAGGGAGGGACTGGAGTGGTGGCTAAGTGGTTACAGAGCTTGCCTGGCATGAGTGAGGACACAGGTTCGAACCCCAGCACTGCATACACAACAAAGTGTCAGAGCAATAAAAACCACTAAATAAAATTGGTTCTCTCTTTCCCTCTCTCTCTCTTTCTGTCCCTTTCTGTCTTTAAAAAGAAAAATAGAAATAGGGAAATGTGATCACATGATTCATAACAACAAGACAAATCAATGAAGAAAAAACTAAGAATCTTAGTAGGCAAAGACATTGTATTACAACTGCACTTCACAAATATAAATTTACATTTATAGGAATATACAAATCATATATGTGCATATATGATATATATATATATATCTGATACTAATTTGGATTCTCTAGAAAAACTTTGATTAATATAAGATAGAAATTAGAAATATGAGCATATACAAAGAAATAAAAGTTAAAAGTTCTGGCGGCAATAAATTTGTCAGTAAATATAAAATCCCTTTTTGTTATCATAAAACTCTATTCAAAACATAATTAGTTATTTAAAGCAAAAATGGTAATAATGAGTTAAGATATTTATAACATGTAGAACAAAAATATGTAACAATAATAGTACAAAGGCCGGGAACAAGGAAGTTGAAATATATTGTTAAACTTCTTACACTGATTTTAAAGTGTCATAATGTTATTTGATTACTGTAATGAATTAATATTTATACTGTAACCCCTAAAGCAACCATTAATAATGAAGCTATTTTAACAAACCAACACAGGATATACAATGATTTCGGAAAAAGACCTCAATAATCCAGAAGAAGGCATAACAAAGAAAATGGGAGAAATGAAAAGCAATAGCAACTTGGTAGATTTGTATTCAATCACAAAATTAATTACATGAAATGTAATTAGTACACACATCCCAATAAAAAGGCACAGAATATTATATTGAAACAAACAATAGCAAGTCACAATTATTTTCAGCTGATGAAAGCCCACATTAAATATAAAACATTGATGTAGCCCACATTAAATATAAAACATTGATGTGAGAAATTATAGTAACCTCTATACCATGTTCATGGAACAGAGAACTCAAAAATCATGAGGATGTCAACTTCTACCAAATCATTATATTAATACAATGCAATCCAATCAAAATTTCAGTAGGAATTTTTCTACAAATGGACAACCCAATTTGAAAATTCATATGGAAATGTAAACAATCTGACAGAGACAAAACAGCTTTAGAAAGGAACAAATTGAATGAAACTTACATTACCTGATTTCAAGTGATGATTTTTTGGGGGAGTGGTAGTGGGAATTGAACATGGGTGGAGCAACATCCCCATCCCTTTTTATTTTGACACAGGGTCTCTCTAAGTTACTTACAGTTTCACTAATTTGCTGAGGCTGGTCTTAAACTTATGATCCTCCTGTCTCAGTCTCCCAAGAAACTGAAATAACAGGGCATGCACCACACTTGGTGTCAAGTCTTGTTTTAATTTAATCAAGGCAATATGGCAGAGGTATAAAGATAGATCAGTAGATCAATCAAACAAAATAGAATCCAGAAGTGTGTGTATATGTGTGTGCCTGTGTGTGTGTATTTTTTGAAACACTATCTCTCTGTGTTGCCCAGGCTGCCTCAAACGTGCCATCTTCTTGCCTCAGTTACCCGCAGGCAGCTGGGATTACAGGTGTGTGTCACCACACCTGTCAGGGCACACATATATTTTAAATGTTTTTTAAATAAAAGTGTTATGCAATTTGATAGGAAAAGAAACAATGCTAGAACATTTGGACTGACTTTTGCAAATAAAAATATCCCTCAAATCCATGCTTTGTCATGTACAAAGGGTAATTCAAAATAGGCCATGTATCTAAATGTGAGACCTAAAACTTTTACACTTCTGAAAGAAAAGAGAGAACATATCAATGCCCTTAGGTTTGTCAAAGATTTGTTAAATGCAAAACAAGTAAAAGTTATTTAAAAATTAATAAACAGAACTCCTTCAAAATTAAAAACTTTTACTCTTTAAAAGACACATAAGAAAATGAAAAGATAAGCCACTGACTATGAAGAAATGCTTTAAAGTCTGCATTGACCAGAAGGCTTGTGCCTAGAACATATAGGCACACAATTCAAAAATAATAATAAGAATTATTTAACAGGCTTTTACTAATTGGCACTCTTCTAGACATTGAGGATAAAAATGAATAAAAGTATGGATCTCTAGATGTTCAGTGTTGAAGGCTGATATACACATATGTAAGCAATGTAAAAATTTTAACTCATAATAGGCAATGTGAAATGCACAAGAAAAAGGAGTGATTAATTTTATTTAAAGAATCTCTAGAAAGAAAAAGAAGAACTTAAATTGGATCTAGAAAAAATAAATTTGGAGATATTCAGAAGAAAATATAGAGAGAGTTCTAGGTAAAATTATTACAGAAAGGATAAATGCAAGGGGGAAAATTGGGGAAAAATGTGGAATGCAGTGAAGCTAGACCTAAGCATGAGGGTGGAAGATAGAATGCGAAGCATGTTGGTGCCATGCTCAGGGCATGATATTGCCCACATATATTTTCCATATCCCACATTTACATCACTCCTTAGAAGATCACAATCATGAAATTTTAAATTAAATAGAACCTAATAATAATAAAGACCTGGGTTCAAACCCCAGCACCACACACACAACTAAGTGTTGGAGAAACAACATCCAGAAGAAAAAAACAAATAAATTTTCTTCTCTCTCTCTCTCTCTCTCCTGCTGTCCCCTTCTCTCTCTTTAAAAAAAAAAGAATAAACAATTAGAATGCAGTACAATTATTAAGGTTTAACATTATTTAATAACATGTTTTAGTTATATTAGTGTGTTTTAATGTGTGTACCCACTAGATGGATTTTCATATCCACCAATGTATCATGACCATCAGTTTGAAAAACATTGCTGTAGCATATATGAAAATTAGTGAGTGTTTAAACACATTATCTGAAAGTGAAATAGAAAAAGGGATTCTCAAATAAGTACTGTTATAGTCAAGGAAAATTGTGTTGTGAACCTCAACTAAAGGTGTCCTGGTAATGTGGAGAGCTTCAATTAACGGTGCATAATTTACATAAAGAACTGTGTGACTAACTAGATATAGAATATCATTGGCTGGAGAAGTGAAAGATAACACCTATTTTTTTTTCTAATTTAGACAACTAGATAGTAACACTAAACAAAGAGAACACAAATGAAGAAGGCTTGGTACAGATAGAGGAAGCTCAGCTTACAATACAGTGGATGTGGGATACTTAAGTAAGCAAAACAGAGCTATTCAGTACAAGTTGAAGATTTAGAGAACAGGCACGCCAGATACAAATTATTGATCTGACTTACAAGTGATGTGATATAATATTGTATCTGTATGTAATATTACAAATAAATATATTTCAAATATTCTAATTACATATAATAATGATGATGCTTACATCAAAGCATACATTTAAAATAGAGTAAGGAAATGGAAGTAAAAGGAATGGAAAAGCATGCTACAAAGTATATTTAAGGATCCTAAAGAAGATAGGAGTCTTATCTGTCCACAATCATGCTGTTTTTCTTTTTTGTTAACTTTTATGTTTTTATTCTTCTCTCATTAGATGTTACTTGTTTAACAAATTAAAGTGCTTGGTTTCCTGTCTTCTGCTGGCTTTGGGATTAGACTGCTCTTCTTTTTATAGAGATTTGATTGGGAGCATAAGCTTATTTGTTAGGGATCTCTCCTGATTCTTAATGTGGACACTCAGTGCAATAAAGTTTCCTCTTAAGAATGCTTTCATGCTATCCCAGAGGTTTAGATATGTTGTGTCTTCATTCTCATTCTCTTCCAAGAATTCCTTAATTATTGTTCTCATGTCTTCTTGGATCCATTCTTCATTTAATAGGGTGTTATTCAGTCTCTACGTATATGTGTGTTTTGTGCCATGGTTTTTGCTGTTAATTATTAGGGTCATAGCATCGTGGTCTGATAGGATACATGGAATAATATCTAATTTTTTATCTTTGCTAAGATTTCTTTTGTGAACTAGAATACAATCTATTTTGGAGAAGGATCCATACATTGCTGAGAAGAAGATATACTCTGCCAATTTGGGGTGCAATATTCTGTAGATGTCTGTTAAGTCTGTTTGATTTATGGTTTTGTTTAGACTGGAGATCTCTTTATTGATTCTTTGCTTTGATGATCTGTCTATTGGTGATAAAGGAGTGTTAAAGTCTCCCAGTAATATTGTGTTGAGGTCCACAAGTGGTTTTATATCTTGGAGAATTTTTTCCACATAGTTGGCAGCATTGGTGATTGGAGAGTATGTATTTGCTGTGATTATTTCCTCCTGTTGTATTATTCCTTTTACTAGGATGTAGTGACCTTCTTTATCTCTTCTGATTAATTTATGTTTGAAATCCACTTTGTCAGATATAAGAATTGTAACTCCAGCTTGCTTTCTTGGACCATATCCCTTTTAGATATTTGTTTATCCTTTCACCCTTAATCTGTGGGTGCCACTGGATTAAAGGTGGGCTTCCTGTAAGCAGCATATTGTTGGATTTTGTTTTTTGATACAATCTGCTCATCTGTGTCTTTTGATTGGTTCATTGAGACCATTCACATTTAGTGTTAGAATTATTATGTGCTTGTCATTCTTATTCATTTTGTTTTATTAGTAAATTCTGTGCTGTCTTAGTTGTCTGTTGATAGCTTGTACCTTTATTGAATTTTCTTTGATTGTAGGTTTTGAGGAATATTAGCTTGTACTTGGACTTGTATCTGGACTTTATCTTTGATAAATCTTTATAATGCTGGCTTTCTGTTCCCTAATGCTGCAAGTTTGTTCTTATCATGAAAAGTTCTTATTTTCCCCTCAAATTTGAAGCTGAGTTTTGCTGGGTACAGTGTTCTTGGCTGTATGTTGTGTTCATTCAGGCATTGAAAGATCTTCCAAGATCTTCTAGCTTCCAGAGTCTTAACTGAAAAGTTAGTTGTGATTCTGATTGGTTTGACTCTGAATGTGATTTGGCGTTTCTCCCTTGCTGCTGTCAATATTCTTTCCTTGATTTTCCTTTGTACATTTTGAATATGATGTGTCTTGGTGAGTTTCTCATTTGATTAGGCCTATTGGGTGTCCTATAAGCTTCCTGGATGAGCATATCTAACTCTATTTTTATGTGGGAAAAATTTTCCTTAGCAATTTCCTTGAGAATATTACTTATTTCATTTGTTTGTGTTTCAATTTCTTCCTGTATACCAATTACTCACAAATTGTTTTGTCTTATTTCATCTCGGACATTTTAAAAATTCTGTTTGTGTTCTGCGAGGTTTTTTCTTTTCTATCATACATGCACTCCAATTTGCTCAGCCTGTCCTCATTGTCAGAAGTTCTTTCTTCAATAGCTCAGGTTGTTTTCTATAGAAAAAGCCTGAATAAAAAGTGGAACAGAATATCCAAGAACTAGAAGACAACTCCAACTGAGGGACGAAAGATATAACATACAAATAATGGGAACACCAGAAGGATAAGAAGATGAGAAAGAGAAGTAGGAATATAGGAAGCAATAATGAATTGACAGTGCCTCAAAATTAATGTCAGATAACATATCAAATATCTAAGAAATAGAGAACCCTGAGAAGGATAAATGCCAAAAAACAATATCTATACATATACTTTTTGAATTGCAAACAATCAAAGATCAAAAAAATTTTTGAAGGAAGTCATGGTAAAAAGAAGATAAGAATTTCATATTATTTTACCTCAGAAATCATACAAGCAAGAAGAGAATGGGAGAAAAATTTTTAAAAATTAAAAAACTGTTGAGAGAAAAAGATAACCCTAACCTAGAAGGCTGTACTCTAGCACATCATCTTTCAAAAGTGAAGAAGGAATAAAGACTTTCACAAATAAAAATTGAGGTAATTTGTTGTCAGTAAACTGTTAATGCAAAAAGTGTTAAAAGAAATTTTTCAGAGGAGAAAAAGTATGTATGTTGGAAAGTAACATCCTCATAAAGAAAGGAAGAGTGGTGGAGAAAGACCCAGTGAAAGCAAAAACAAAATGTTCTGTCATATCTTTGATCTAACAGATGACAGTTCAAAATAATACCAACAAAGTATTTGATCATGTACACACACATATATGTACATATGTATGCTTATGCATGTTTTTGTATAAGTGAAATGAAGATCAGCAATGATACAAAGATGAGAGAGAAAAATTGGGAATATTTTGCTATTATAAGGTACAAGGTATTTGCACTGGGAATCTGTACGATATTATTTGAAAGAGGACTTGGATAGCTTATAAGCAATAAGACCCAACCATATATTGTTTATAAGAAAACTAATTTAAATATAAAGACATGTATAGATTAAAAATAAAGGAATTGAAATAGATATATCATACTAACAGTGAGCAAAAGAAAGTATAAGTAAATAAATTAATTTTGTCCAGAGAAGACTTTAGAGAAAGCAAAAATATCAGGGATAAAGGTTGACATTACCTAATAACAAAACAGTCAATTCTCCAAGGAGACCTATCAATACTAAATTAATATGTGCCTAACAACATAGCTTCAACATACAATTGGCAAAGATTGATAGAACTGCAAGAAGAAATAAATGAATCTACTATTATGATTGGAGGCCTTAACACTCTTCTATCAGAAATCCAAGAGGCAGAAAAGTCAGTAAAGACGTTAACAGATCTAGCTGGCAACAGTAAGGACATGGTTGAACTCAGCAGCCACATTGATGAGTTGAACATAATTGACATAGATTGACTACTTCATCCAATAATAGCAAAATATATATCCTTCTCAATCTTACATGAAATGTATGCCATATCAGTAGCCGTAAAGAATACCATGGCAAGTTTAAAGAAATATAAATCACACATTGTCTCCATTCAGACCCTAAGTAGAATTAAATGAGAAATGAATAGCAAAAATACAGTTGGAAAATTCCAAGATAACTACAAATTAAACAACACACTTCCAAATAGCAAATGGATCAAAGAAGAAATCTCAAGAGAGATTATAAAACATTTTGAGCTAAATGAAAATGAAAATAAAATTTATCTAATATTGTGTAATGCAGCAAAAGCATTATTTAGAGTTAAATTTATAGTATTAAAAGGAAATATTATAAAAAAGTGAATTTCTAAAATCAATCTAAGCTTTGAAGTTAGGACACTAAGAAAAAAGAGCAAATTAAATTCTAAATAATTAGAAGTGAAGAAATAATAAAAATTAGAAATAATCAATGAAACTAAAACAGGAAATCAATAGAGAAAATCAATAAAACTAAAAGCTGGTTATTTGAGAAAAAGCAGTGATTGATAGCAATCCAGCCAAGATAACTACAGGAAAGAGAAGACAAAACTACTAACATCAAAAATGGATTCCATGGAAGTTAAAGAAGATAAGAATATCATTAATAATGCTTTATCTACAATTTGGTAACTTAGATGAAATGTGCCAGTTTCTAAAAAGAACAATCTTCCAAACCAAACAGGAATAATGTATAGGTCTAGCTCTGTCAAAGAAATTGGATCAATAATTAATTAACTTCTAAAACAGAATATGTCAGATCACAATGGGTCCATTGGTGATAGTGAGAGAGAAAGAGAGATGAAAGAGACAGAGAGAGAGAGAATCAATTTTCTTTAGTTTTCTTCAAGAATATAGAAACAGAATTTTTCTTCACATGAGGCCAGCATTACTATAACACCAAAACTAGACAAAGATGCTATAAGAATCCTACAGACCAATATCCCTCAAGAAAACAAAAGTAAAATACCTCAACAAAATAGAATCTAATGACCTGTAAGTTGAATTGTATCATACAACCAAGTCAGATTTATCCTACACATGCAAGTCCATTGACTATTAGTAAATCAATTAATGTAATTCAATAACAGTCTAAAGAAAAACCACATGATCATGTCAATAAATGCAGGGGAGCATTCAAAAAATTTAGCATCCATTCATAACAAAATATCTTAGTGAACTAGGTATATACAGTAATGCCCTCAACTTTATAAAGAACACCCATAACGCTTAATAGTAGAACACTAGGAGATTTTCCTCAAAGATCAGGAACAAAGCAAACACATTCTATCATCAATCCTTCTCAGTATTGTATTGTCCTTACTAAAATGTTAAGACAATAAAGGGGAAAGGTATACATCTTGGAACAGAAGAAATAAAATTGTCCACAGATGATGTTTGTCTATGTTAAAATCTGAATGACAAAATATCTTCAATAAACAATTATGGTAAAGCTCAGCATACATGGCAAATATATAAAAGTTAATTTCTCTCATACATACCAGCAATGAACAAGTGGATTTATATTAGCAGTCCCTGAAAATAAACATGTATGCATAAATTTAACCAAATAACCAAATGTGTGCAAGATCTATATGAACAAATTTATAAAACTCTGCAGAAAGAAATTAAAACTAAATAAAAGGAGAAATAATTCATGCTCCCTGATTTAAAAGATCAATATTATCAAGATGTCTGTTCTTATCATTTTATTTAATCCAAGTTCAATCTAAATCCTTAAAAGTCATTTTATATGAACAAACTGATTATAGAATTTATATGGACAGGCAATGACTTAGTATTGCCAACAATATATTGAATGAGAACAACAAAGCTCGGGGACTCACCTGACCTAACATCTGGACTTACCATAAAACCATGATCATCAAGACCGTACGGTATGGACAGAAGAAATGACAAATAGATCAATGCAGCAGAATGGAAAGCCCAGAAATCAACCCATGTAAATATTATCAGCTGATCTTTGACCAAGGACAAATGACACAGGTAATACAATGAAGAAATAGTAAATCTTTTCACCAAATTTTACTGAATAACTAAATATCCACAAGCAAAGAAAAACAGAACAGAAAAGAATCTAGACACAAACATCAAACCCTTTGCAAAAATTAAGTAAAAGACCTAAATGTAAAATGCAAAACCATAAGATTGCTAGAAGCTAACATAGAAAAAAAATTAGAAGGAATTTGGGTATAGTGATGACATTTAGATACATCATCAAAGGTATGATACATGAGAAAAAATTAAGCTATATTTCATTAAAATGTAAAACCTACTCTGTGAAGTACTCTGTGAAAAGAATAAGATAAGCCACAGAATGGGAGAATGAATTTGCAAACGATAAATATGACAAAGATGTCTTAAATTCAACAATAAGAAAATGAACAATCTGATTAAAATGTGCAAAACATCTAACACCTCACTAAAAAAAGGTATAAATGTCAAAAACTTACATAAAAATGCTCAACAGCCACTTTGGAAGAAAGACAGTTTCTTACAAAACTAAACGTACTCTTGACCTGACATTTAGCAATCACACAAAGGAGTTATAGTCACCCCTAAATCCACACACAAATGTATATAGCAGTTTTATTCCTGATTGTCTAAACTGGGAATCAACAAAGGTGTCCTTCATTAGGTGAACAAATAAATCAACTGTGGTATATCCATACAGTGGAATATTTTTTTAAAAAACTAAAAATAAGTGAACTTTCAAGGTATGAAAAGATGTAGAGGAACCTTTTGAACATATTGTTAAATGAAAGAAGCCAATCTGAAAAGATGGTAACATTTGTGATCACAATTATATGTTTCTGGGAAAGGCAGAACTATGGATACAGAAAAAGGACAAATAGTTTCTAATGGAAGAATGAATAGGCACAGTGCAGAGGAAATTTACTGTGATGGAACTCTTCTACAAGACACCACAAATGGTGGATAAATGCCCTTGCACATTCATTGAAACCCATAGAATGCATACCACCAAGAATAAATCCAATATAAAATACAGACTCTGGGTAATAAAGACCTTTTAGTGTAGGTTCATTGTAGAAACGACTAAGACCATGTATATGCAGAGGTGGGGAATACATGAGGACTCTCTCCACCTCTTGCTCAATTTTTCTGGGACCCTAAAACTTACTGAAGAAATAAAGTTTATTTTTAAAAAGAGTTAGGTGTGATTAGCATTGTTAGGAGAAAAGGGCCTCACTGCCCCTTGAAGCCTAGGAAGTGCTTACCTGCCCTGTCATGAAGTTTGGGATAGAGCTCACTGGATAAGGTAGCACGAAAAAGCAATATCTACCAACAGTTAACAGACTGTGATTTTTGTGATTAGACCAATCACAATGATGGATGGCAACCAACCAAACTACGTGGTTCATTGGAATCAATATTCTCATTCACAAACTCTTAGTTAAAATAAGAGTCAATCATTTTAGTTTATAATGTATGAATAGTGTTTTCCAGTTTGGAAGTAGTATGATCCAAATTGTAGTTAGTAATATTAATCACTCTGACATCTCTCCTGTTATCTTGGTAGCTTAGTCTCTCATTTTAAAAAGGCTTCTAGGTTATAACATTACATATATTTTTAGGGTGCAATTTACTTTTGAGATTCTAAGTTTTAAAATAATTTTAGTGAAGAGGTGATAATAACAATTTAAAATATAACAAATAAAAAGTTAAGCTGCATTATTATATAAACTTTTTGAGGAAAGGAAGAAGTTTATCTAACAATTTACTTTTAAAATAATTCTCTAGTAACTGTTATCAGTCATTTAACTGAATCTAACCACTCAAAGAATGGAAAATGTGCATGAAAAGACATTGAGTCAGTTCTTCCAGATTATAAGTTTAAAGTATTAATTCAAAAATCAATTTTAAAGTTTTTAATGTTTTTATTGGTAGATTATAGTTAAATCATAACATTGAGTGCATTTTGTCATACTCATACATGTGTGGAATATAATTTGGTCCAGTTCAGTCCTCAGTAACAATCAATTTTTTCACAAGGAAGTTGAAATGCTTCACAATTCCTTGACCTACTCTAGGCCCAGTTTGAAGTCTTGTGTGGTCTGAATTTGTGTGGCCATTCATCAATCTGATGATTCATCAGTGGTTTTAGCTTCCAACACACCAGAAGATTTTAACTTGGGCATTGCTGGGAATTATTCATAAAATTGGCTTCTCTACTGTGTGGAAGGAAAAAATCTGAGAATAAAACCATTATATTTTTGCACAGCTATAAATTTTTATACAAACCGATTGATTTAACATTGCCATTAAACAGGATAGCTGGTCAGTTATATCTAGTGTGTCCAGGGATTCAGGTCATGTAGGGAGTTCATGAAAGAAAAAGGCAAGTTTTTCAGAAATCCAGAAAGCAGGTTGAAGGTGGTGGTGAAGGACCTTGACATGAGTTCATGAAATAAACTTCTCACACTGAAATCCCTTAAAAGGTTTCCCTCCACATTTGTATGACATGACTCTGCCAAGGATAGGTTGTTTTTGTTTTTCTTTTTAATTTCTCCCTTCTGAATAAATGGTTGCATTAAAAGTTTGAAACCTAATGATCAAATTAATAGATCTATAAACAATTGCTGTTTTAACTACTTATGCACTTATGATGTATTTTTTATTTTTAATGTAATTGAAGAAAAAATAATAATTATATTAAGAAATCAAATAAACAAATCTGCTTATAGCTTTAAATGCACTGAGCATGGACAAAAAACCAAAATCATCAATTTGTTCTTTAGTTTTAAACATAATTTAAGGCTTTTTAAAAATAGTCAATAAGGGGCTGGAGCGGTGGCTCAGTGGTTTTGGCGCTTGCCTGGCAAGCACAAGGACCCGGGTTCAAACCCCAGCACCACGTACACAACTAAGATTGGAGCAATGAAGGCCATGGGAAAAACTAAATAAAGTTGTTTCTCTCTTTCTCTGTCTCTCTCACTGTCCCTCTCTGTTTAAAAAAAAAATCAATAAGTAATGAATTTATAGTTTGCTTGACAAAGAAGAAGGACAAAATGGTGTTCCTTAGTTTCCCTCTGGCTTGCAAATCCTCTTAAAATATAAGTCTCCACACAGACAGACACCTAAACTTATGGATACACAAACCACTGTATGGAAACCACTACAGCATTTTCCAGTAAACAAAGATATTTTCTTTGTTATATCCAGAAGGCACTAGAGATATGTGTCAGTCTGACCTCTTTGTCTAGTCCCCTGTGTAGTCTGGTTTAGAATAAACTCCCATCTGTGCTGTGGCTGTTGTGTTTCTGATAGTCTGGCTCATCAGGAAATTTTTAAGTGGGTTGCAGGTCTCTTTCCAAACAGAATATTAGAGTGTCAGAAGAATCCCAGAGCACCCCAGCCTTCACTCATGTGCCTTACTAAGACTGACCTCCTTTAACAGGGGTAGGGCTCAGGGCACCTGTGAATGGCTAGCAGTTCCTCAGGGCTTGTGGCGGTCAAGGACCATGGGGGTCTGGCACATAATGGCATCATGGATCAGGTGTGCCTTGGTAAGAGGGCAAACAAAGCAGTGAATGAGAAATAGCTCAGACAATTGTGATTTGCCCCTGCAACATATATAATATTTAAATTAATTCATTTGTCAATTTAGCCAAACAGCTTTTAAGGATAGGTTGGGAAAATGTGTCTATTAACATCCTGCCATATATGTATGAATGTATGTGTATATGTGCAAATTTAGGAGCTGCTGATATTGATTGAGAATTTGTTGTTCTCCAGGATGAGCTGGTCACTCATGAAAAGATATTCAATAATTTCAGAATTAAAGTTATATCTAGAGGGCTGGAGCAATGGCTCAGTGATTGAAGTGCTTGCCTGGCATGTGCAAGGACTTGGGTTCGAACTCCAGCGCCACATACAAGTGTCAGAGCAAGTAAAAGGAGTTGAATAAAATAAAGATGGATTCTCTCCTCTCTCTCTCTTTCTCTGTCCCTCTCTTTTATTGAAAAAAATATATATCTAGAATTATAGAGTACTATTCATATTAGAGAAGTAAATAAAGTTATAAGATTTGATTGGCTCACCAAACGAGAAAATACAGAGACCACCTAAAGAAAGATACCTAAGAGGAGATGCCAAAAGGTTTCTCGTAGGAAATGACAACTGAACAGAGCCTTGAAATATTGGCAGTATATTAGTACACAGAGGTGTCAGAAAGGACATCTCTGGCAAAATATTCAAATGTGTGATTATGCAGAGAGTGTTCAAAGACTAGGGAAATTGCTCTTTGATAACAACATAAGCAATTTGGGATTGCATTCACGTATACTGGTATGTTAAGGCCAATTGAGGGAAGATACCATATTGAGATACATAACTCTTTTAAGCATTTATCTCATGTCATGATTGGTTAATATTTAAATTAAGAAAAAGAAAAGAGAACAGAGAAAAAAACACTGAAGGGTAATAATACAGAAAAAGAGCTGAAGAGTAGGAAGAAGAGCCAGACGCTAGAGGGAAAAGAGAAAACTAGACAATGAGCAAAACAAGATTTTTCCTTTGTTGCCGGTGGAGTCTCTATTCCTGGGTTTTGAGTCAAACAGCTGAAAACTGTAAATTGCCATATCCATGCACAATGTGGCGCCACGGGGGAAAGTTTGCCAATGGACCATGGAGAATGCAGGCCAGCTTCTTGAGGTGCAGGGCCCGATGGAACCCCCAATTCCACCCTACTGGACTTCAAGTAACTGAAGTCCTGGTTTTCATTTTTGAACTTTTGTATCCTGAAAACTTTATTTACCTGAGTCATTTGTATTCTGTTGTTTCTCATGCTTACCACTTTTGTGGGTTAAGAACCAGAAAAACAGATATTTTCTGAATTGAATTCATTAAATGATTTCAACAGCTTTTTTTATTTTAATAAGAAATTTATTTGTTGAACAAACATGCTTCTAATAAAACAATATTATATATATATATATATATATATATATAAATAAACATTCTGAAAATTAGATTTACCCCTAAGATCCCCACTCCCAATTACCCACCCTTATCCCTCCCCCTGCCTCCTTCCGAATACATCTCTACTAATGCCTTAGGTAATATGACACTACACCTTTTCCAGATTTAAAACATGAGAATTGACTCATATCTTTCACCTTGCATGAGAATCAAATCAAAATGGACCAAGGAACTAGGAGTTAAAAAAGCTATCTTGCAACTGATGGAAGACAAATTAGGTCCAACACTTCAACATTTGGGAGTAGGCAAAGATTTTCTCAACATGGCTCCTAAAGTGAAGGAAGTAAAGTCAAAAATCAGTGAATGGGATGCCATAAAACTAAAAAGTTTTGCACTGCCAAGGAAATAATCAAAGCAGTCAAGAGGCTTCCTACAGAATTGGAGAAAATCATAGGCTGTGATTCCTCTGACAGGGGTCTCATATCCAGAATCTACAAAATCTCAAAAATCTCAAATTCAAAAATACAAGTAACCCAATCAATAAATGGGCCAAAGAGCTAAATAGAAACTTCTCAACAGAGGACATTGATCAAGCCAATGAACACATTAGAAAGTGCTCTAAATCACTGATAATAAAAGAAATGCAAATAAAAACTACATTAAGATTTCAACAGCTTTTTTAATCAAAGAAATGTTGATATGCACAAAATAATGTTAACTTTTAAATGTCACAGATTCAGTAAAATGATAGATGATACTTATTTTCTTATTTTTGCCTATATAGTACATAGAAGATAGCACTTATGTGTGGCTTTTTTTTTTCTCTTGTTTTTTATTCTTGTGGTTATAATCTAACAGGTCTCTGTTGCACAATCTGGAGAACTTAAGCAAACCCGGTACTGAAATATGCAGATAAATGTATAGTAAATAATTTTAAATTGGAAAAAATTTTCCTTCAAGTATGATAATCTAGTATATTTTTAAAATGATAAAATATTGTTTCATTCCCAGAGTAAGAATTTTTCTCTTTCATCCAATTCTGAATGCATCTTTATCATTATGATTGAGATTATTAGAGTAAGCACTGAGGCACAGAGCCAAAGATTCTAATCCTAATTTAATCAACTCTTTCTCAACTCTTTCTCTGGGTACTGGGAAATTGGATAAGAGCCCCACTCCTTTGAAATGTGTGTTTCTGGAAGTGATGATCTTTGCATTTGGAGTAAGAGGAAGCCTCCTTGCCTGCCTACTTAAGGAATGCCACAAGACAATTTGCATCCTGGCCCCCTGAGTGTGAAGTTAGTGCCAAATCAGCAGCCCTCCAAACTGGTTATTACAACAATGAAAAGTTCCCACATGAGTTCAAATTGCCTGGGGGCAGAACTCCTTCCTGATAAACAATATAGATCATTTTAAATGTCCTTCCTGCACTAACACTAAATAACTCGGAGTGTATTTCTTTTTTAGCATTGCTGGGCAAACATGTTTGTAAGTAATTATTCTGATGTCTACACTTGGAATAAAACTGAAAAAATAGCAAATTTAGTCTGGTTTGCTTGCACACAATTAACCTTATATTTCACACCAATTACAAATTTAAATAATGCGGCTATTTACAATTGCAGCATCCTTCTCTTCCCTCAACTACATGAGGGGCTTTCAGTTTTGTCCTAACAAGTTATTTCTCCAGCAATGTTTTCCACTTAACTAACATACAAAGACATTATCTTTTCTAATTTGTAAACCAAATTCCCAAATATCAAGAAATTATTCTCAATGCTACCTCTTTCTGTTAAAACATCTCCTACAGAGGCAGAATCCACCTGTCAAAATATGAAGTTCAGAGGACCTTAGGATTGTGAATTGCTCTGATCTTGGAAACAAATGGAGTAAATAAGATTGGAGTAAATTCCTCAGCATTTTCTAAGTACCAGACAAGCTAGGATCTTTGCACTTCTAAATACATTGAATCCTACGACTCTGCAAGGAATATGTTATTTTGCCTATTGTTTGCTATAATTAATCTTTGTAGGTTAATTAACTTCTATGCTTATTAGTAAAGATCAGTAATCTTTTTGGTTTGTCTCAGTATTTTCAATGGAGAAGCTGTAGCAAGGTTGGGGCTGGGAAAATCCATACCACAGCAAGGCCTGCACCCAGGAAGGTTTCGTGTGCACATGTGTATGTATATGCATGCACGTGTGTGCTATTATTTGTGATTGCCATACAGCAAATCTCCTCTTCTCTTCATGCACAGTAGTCTCTTTAGTTACTAAGGATAAGAAATTGTGAACACAAAACATCCAACATTTCGTAGTTTATTTGGGTCCATTTGCCATAAGCAATTTGTGCTTTTCAGATTCATGAATGACCTTGTTCTCACAAGGTCATTTTTGAATTTTAATGTATTAAATTTCTTACTGCTTATTCCCATTTTCAACTCTCTGTGTGGTACATATATTCCCTGAAGGTCAGATTCCTGTGTGGTCCATATATTCCCTGAAGGTCAGATTTTGGACATTAACATGGCAGCTATCCCACACAGAACCTTCCAAAAGTCAACCAAACAGAAATAAACAAATAAATCTTATGTTTTATTGTGCTAGCTTCTCAATGATATTTTCCTACTATTTTCTCATCATTTTCAAGCAAAGCCTTGAGCACTAAAAATAGCCTTCCAATCAAAAGATCTCTCCTGTCCAATTTAACCTGTGGCTAAATTACAATTGGAGCGCTATTTATGCAAAGTGACCTTGGCACAGTGCTCCAAATACTACACTTATTTTAAGAAAAGAAAAAGTCATTAGATTTCTAATTTCTGAAAGCTCACAAACTCTCCATTAGTTAATTCATCAGAAGTCCTTAAATTGCCTAAACATTAACCATGGGCTTGGGCATGCTGGGGTCTCAGGTGGTCAGGGCTGTTGTTAAATTCAGTGTCTATTTTTTTTTCTACACAATTGTCCCAAAGCACAACTGCATGTGTCTTGATTTTGGAACTCATAACTTGCCTTCTTCCAACCCAGAGCACTTATCTTCTAGTGTGTCGCTTTTTAGTGTTGGAAATAGTAGTGCTGGTAACATTTAATGCAGACCAGTCACCCCCAGCGAATGCTCCATACCTCATTTCTATGACTTCACTGTCTGCTTATTAATCAGACTGGTAGTTTTCAAGATTTGGCCTGTCAATCCCTGTGGGTCCCTAAAACTCTTTAGAGGATCTTTGTCATCAGAACTATTATCAGAATAATAATAAGAAGGAATGTTTTATCTTCTTTATTCTCATTTTTCTAAGACTGTATAGTGGCATTTCCAAGAGACTGTTATAGTTATTTAAATAAATGACTAAATTTTAAGAACATTTTAAGTTTTAATTTAAAATATTGCAAATGTAAACAGAAATAATTCATATAAACAAAGGCTTTTGGGAGGTCTTCTCTAATTTTCAAGAGTACAAAGTAGTCCTAAGATCAAATTGTTTGAAAATTAGTTAACTAGACTCATATCAATAATTTCTTGTAAAAGAGTCCAAAAATCTGATATGAGTCTCAGTAACTTTGGTCTATTTCATGAAGCAGCCAGAATAATGACTTATGGAAACAGTGTGCCTATTTTTTCACAAATATTTCTTCTTAAGTCCATGTAATATGCCTCCGTCCTTTCTTCCCATACTCCAAACTTGCAAATACATACTTTCATTCTCTGATGCCTCACTGTTAGAATATAATATGCTAAGTTTTTGTTTTATTGCACACGCGTATATACTCACAACTCACAAACAACTTATTCTCCACTTATAACTTCCAATCACTCAGTTCTGTGAGTTACAGTTTCATTGGTAGAAATGATTTTTTTAACCTATTCCTTATATCACCTGGATACATTAAGGTAAGATGCTAGGAAACTACTACTAAGCAACTCATGAGGGAAGAGATCTAGAGTTCCACAAAGTTATTCTATTGTTTTTCTATTATACCAGTTACTTCCCCAGTTCACACTATGGACTTGCAAAGGGGCTGATTTCAGTTTTCTGTGTCCCCATAATAATGGCCAGGTCTCTCTCTTACCCTCAGGACCTGGAAAAGAACAATGCAGCATTCTGGAGGTTTCAGGTGGCAGCTAGGAGCTTGCCAGCATGCTTGACACCGGAGTCCACTAGTGAAGGACATAGTTAACTCCCCTTTGGAGGTGGCGAACTAGCCAGTGTCTGGAGGTATGTAGTGACTTCTTTCCTGCCAAAGAAACCAAGCTCCTCTGCCAAGGACTTAACCACCCAGTGCCAGCTCTCAGGCCTCCCTTCCCAAGGGACCGTAAGTGAGCATCCCCGGCAGTGTTGTTTGTTCTGAGTCCAACAGCTCCTAGGTATCATGATGTCAGGCACACAGAAAAGGAGAGAATTTGATCAATAGATAGGACATGATAAAGAGGGCAGCATCCTTCTCTGATCTCTTTGCTGATAGGAAATGCAACTCAGTGGCGCCCAAGTTCTGCCCCAGCAAGCCAGTCCCATACCCCAGCTCAGGAGAGGGAGAACAGCCACTTCAGGTTTCATTGCTGTATGCCAAGGAGTGGTGCTTCTGCCAGCTGGGGTCAGTTTTCCCTAGTTCCTGTGTTCCCTCCCTCCTTCCTTTCCTTTCCTTTCCCTTCTCTTTCCTCCCTTCCCTCCCTCCCTCATTTTTTTCTCTCTCTTTCCTTTTCTTTCTTTTTTTTAAATTTGTTTTACCATTAAAATAGTAAAATACTATACAATTTTCAGTGAATTCAGCACAGAAATTTAGCTACGTAATGATAGTGAAGTGTCCTAGATTCCTGGACCCAACTTTAATTCTTCTGCTCCAGATAACTACAACTAATAGTTCTTTTTTGCTGTTGTTGCTGTTGTTTGTTTGCATCCAAAAAATAGTGTAGTAAACGTTAACAGTGCAGGATTTGGAATCAGAATGCCTGGTTTTGAATCCTGACTATCCAACTTACTAGAAATATGGGCAATTTACTTTGACTTTCTAAGACACAGGGCCTATTGATATGCCTATCTGCTAGAGTTGTTGAGAAATAAAGCACATGTTTAAAAAAGTACTAGGCACATAGTAACAAATAAATGCTGGGCATTGTTATTATTTTATTATCACTATAATTAATGTAATTATTACTATAAATAACTCTTTTTAAAAACTTCTACAAACAGAAACGTACTGAACATGCTGTTTTTGACCTTATCTTTTTATTCCATTAAATAAAAAAGCTACAAGATCTTTCCATGTAAACACATATTTACCTCATTCTTTTTTAATAGCAACATTGCATCTTATTGTATGGATATACATTTTAAAAATTCAAGTAGACTCCTATTGACAGATATTTGGTTATTTTTTTCCTATCATAAACAAGGCTTGTAAAATTTTTGGAACGTATGTCAGTGGTAAATTTCTAGCACTGGAACTATATGATCAAAGAATATTTTTTAAGTTACTAGTTTCATTTTCAACATTTGAAATGTTAATCTATTTGGAATTAATTTTATATGCTATGAGGTAAAAATCCAGCCTTGTTTCTTCTACAATGATGGTCAAATATGCAACATTACATACAGAATAAAACATATTTTTATTACCAAATTAAAAGCCTATCTAAGGGACTGGATCAGTGGTTCAGAGGTTATGGTGCTTACCTGGCATGCACTAGGATGCAGGTTCAAACCCCAGCACCACATATACAACTAAGTGTTAGAGCAAAGAAAGCCACATGGAAAACTAAAAATAAAATAAAATTAAATTAAATTAATTCTTCCTTTCTCTCACTCACACTGTCCCTCTCTCTTTAAAAAAAAAAAAGATGTAGTTGTGTCTCTCAATTCCACCTCTTCTGGGAAAATACCCAGGAGTGGGATAGCTGGGTTATATGATGGTTACATCCCTAATTTCTTGGGGAGTCTCCACACTGCTTTCCAGAGTGGCTGTACAAGTTTGCAGCCCCACCAATAGTGTGTTAGTGTTCCTTTCTCCCAATAAACCCTTCAGCATCTATTATTGTTTGCATTCTTCATTTTTGCCATTCTGAATGGAGTGAGATGGAATCTCAGTGCAGTTTTGATTTACATTTCTCTGATTTCTGGTGATGTAGAACATTTTCTCATATATTTATTGGCCTTTTGAACTTTCTCTGTTGAGAAGTTTCTGTTTAATTCCATAGCCCATTGATTGGATTGTTTGTGATTTTGGTGTTAAGTTTTTTGAGTTCTTTGTATATTCTGGATATTATCCCCTTTCAGAGGCATAGCAGTCAATGATTTTCTCCCATTCTGTAGGTTCTCTTTTTTTTTTCTTTATTAGATGAATATGGAGTTACAATTGATGGGGAAACATTATCAAATATTCAAGAACAAATGTATATATACTTAGTTATCCAGGGTTAATGCTGCCATGTCATGGATGCCCAGCTTGGGTTCCCCATGTTGCTGAAGAACCCCTGAGTTAAATGGATATCTCATGGAGGTCAGAGATCTCCTTCTGAGATGATTCCCCCATATTCCCACCCTCCAGTCTCCTAGATATTCTTCCTAAGCCCTCCCCCCACCCTGTCCCCCACCCTACACCTCCAAGTAACCTAGGGAGTCATCCCCCTGTTGTGTTAAGAATCATATAATTTGAAGTTATTATTAGCTTAGCCATCTAACCTACTGCTTCCTGATGTATTCTAGCTCCACAGATGAGAGAAACCATTCAGCCCTTGAGTCTCTTAGATTGGGATACTTCACTTAGCATAATTCTTTCCATCTCCATCCATTTTATTTCAAAAGCCATAATATCGTCTTCTCTAATAGCTGAATAGTATTCCATTGTATATATATACCAAAGTTTTTGTATCCACTTGTCGAGTGAGGGGCATCTGAGTTGGTTCCATAGTCTAGCTATGGTAAATTAAGCTGCTACAAACATTGATGAAGCCATATCACTATAATATGCTGATTCTAACTCCTTTGGGAAAATACCCAGAAGTGGGATAGCTGGGTCATAAGGTGGTTCCATCCTTAATTTTTTGAAGATTCTCCACACTGCTTTCCAGAGTGGCTGAACCAGTTTGCTACATCAGTTTATAGCAGCTCAATTTACAATACCTATGGAATCAATCCAGATGCCCCTCTCTGGATGAATGGATCCAAAAACCGTTGTGCACTATGGAGTTCTATTCTGCTATTAGAAAGAATGCTATCATGGCTTTTGCAGCTAAAATTTTGGAAATGGAAAAAATCATGCTGAGTGGAAACACTCCAAACAGAGAGACTTAAGGGCCAAATGTTTTCTCTCACATATAGAAAGTAGAGTAAAACCTAAGACAGGATGAAAGTTAGACAAGTTTAATTAATAAATCCACAAAGATGAAGTATCATATCATCTGGGGAAACCATAGCTATGAAGGGTTGGAGGAGAAGGGATGGAGAAAAGAGAAGGAGGGAAAAGGGAGGATATCAATAAGCTTGGGTGCACTCAACTCCCATGAGAAGCCAAACTCTACCCAGGCAGGCATATAAACCCAAAATTTTCAATAATAAATCTTCATGTATACACTTATTTCTGTCTATAACATGGTGGAGTTACAGATGAGACATGAGACTGGGGAATGGGTGAAGGAATTGGAGATCCTGGATAAGGATCAGTCATAATTTACTTTAACAATACCTGTGTACATGTGAATAAGTAACAACAATTCCCTTGAGTATGTTGAACCAGTAAAAGAAAAAGAATGAATTTGAAAAAAAAGTCTATTTGAAATACAATGAATTGTGGATTTGTTTTTAATACTCATTTGTATTTCTTATTCTTGTACACCACTTTTATCAAATCTAAAAAATTTGACAAGTGGTAAGTATATTAAATCTTTATAGAAATGTCATAGAAAAACTAATTATGAAAATACTGGATCAATAAACAACTTTTGTAGTCCTACATCCTCCCACCTCTGTATATCATCAATTATTTTAAATTATTATTGTCAATCTACTAGTTGGAAAATCGTATCATTGTTTCTGCTTTTGAATATTTTAATTCAAAAGTAGAGCTGAACAAGTTTTTGCATAATTTTTGCCCTTTTACATATTGTTTTCTATCACAATTTTAGTATTTTTCTTATTCTTTAAAATGTTCTATGTCAAGTAAATTAGCCTCCAGTCATTAATGTCACTTTCACAACTTTTACAAGTTTTTGTCTTTTAATTTCAGTTTTTATTTGTACTGTATATTATTTCTAATTGTATTGTTTAATGGTTTCCTTGATAGGATCATGATTTGGATATCTTCTTATGAAATTTTTTTTGCAGTTTAATGCGCACAATACTGTTAGTCAACTTTCCATCACTATAACAAGTGCATGAGAAAATAAACTAATACAAGAAGGTTTGTTTAGACTCACAGTTTTAGAAGTTTCAGCACAAGATCAGTTAACTCCACTATTTCAGGCCTATGACAGTGCACTATGGTGCAAGTTTGTGGCAGCACAAAATTGTTCACTCCCAGGGAGTGAAAGAAGATGAGGGGTCTCTTGTCCCATCATTAACTTCAAGGGCATGTCCCCATGACCAAAAAACTTCCACTAAGCCCCACCTCCTGAAGTTTTCATCACCTCACAATAGCAAGGAATCAAATCTTTACCACATGGACCTTTGAGGGTATTTTGACCCAAACTATAGCACGTCAACACCCATATGGTCCCTCCAGAGTGTCCTAGATATTTTCTGTATTTAGTTTATGGGTGCATGTTTCTGAAGAACTGAAATTTATTTCAGTATAAAACTTCACAGGTATTCACAAGCATTTCATTTGTTTCAAATGTTTACCTGGTTCTAAACATTATTTATTGACCACTTTACTTTTTCAGTACTGATTTAGCATACAAGAATTATCAAATGCTAATATCCACACATTTAGATGATCTACTCTACTATCAAAATGTTTTGATTATGATAACCTCTTAACATGGCTAATGTCTGATTTTACTGATGCTTTTTCCTCTTTTTATGAATAATTTTGATCATTAGAATTTGCCAAATGAAAGTATAATATTATTTCTAATTTGCTTTGAAGAAGAAAAGCACATATTAAACTGTAATTTGAATAAACTGAACTGTATATCTTGGATATTAAAATTGTTAAATTGAGGGATCATCAGAACATTTCTCTTCTCTGTTTCCAGGGCTCCTGTCTCACTCAGAGTGAATGCTAGAGTCCTTCAGTGACCAAGAGACTTTACATGGTTCAGTCCTTATTTCCTCTATCAATCAGTCTCCTTTTTCTTTCTTTCTTATTCCATGCCAATCATTAAGCCTGCGTGATATTTCAAAATACCAGCATCCTCTCCCACTTGAAAGACTTTGCAGTAGCTGCTCCCTTTGATTGCTAGACTTTTTTTTCTTCACCTACAGAGGTTTTATAAAACTGAAGTGAATGCCAAGCTTGCAAATGGGTGTTTGCTTGCAAACAAAGTATAGTATGAGGACTCTCATAGAAGAAAATTACTAATTCATTTGCTCTTATATTTGGCAATTAACACTGTAACAGCTACAGTTGGCACAAAGTAACAAGATGAACACTGTCTTGTGTGCATCAGCTGCACATATTACTCCTACCTCCAATCTCTTGAGGTGTTTGAAATCATAAAGGTCCATAATAATTCACAGGTTCAGGAGCCAGTCATCGAACTGTACTATCCAAATTGTATCCCAGTCCAATTAAGCAAAGAGACAAAAAATCCACATACATCAACAAAGCTGTGAAGAGAATTATTCAGTGATGGATCTCAAGTCCCACTCCCTGAAACTGAAAATGAGGAAAAAGGGAAACGATCCTCCACCTCAAACACACAGCTCGCCACCCGAGGAGTCTATGGACAGGGTCCTACATGAAAACCTAGAAAAAAAATCAACAATCTGATTAGTAAATCAATCAAAGAATTAAAAGAAGACCTAGAAGGAAATAAGAGAGCAATTCCAGGAGCTGAGAGACCACACTTTGATAAAAAGCTAGAAACTCTAAAAAGAGATGTAGCAGATCTCTTAGAATTGAGAAACACAGTCAACCACATTAAAAGCTCATTGGAAGATACTTATATAAGTAAACTCAGTACAAAATAGAACCTCATCTCTCAAAGAACAAATATCAGATAACAAAGAGGCTGAGCAATGCTGAGTGCAAGGAGGATAGACAAGAAAAGAAACTTACTGAGCATGATTGGAACTTTCAATAAGTATGGGATGAGATGAGAAGAAATAACCTAAGAACAATGGGGGAACGGAGAAAGCATAGAGCAACAAACAAGCAGCATTAAGAATCTTCTCAATGAGATCGCCAAAGAAAATTTCCCCCATATCAGAATTGATCCATAAATTCAAATTCAAGATGCCTATAGGACACTGAACAGACCTAGCCAAATGAGAAACTCACTGAGACACATAATATATAAAACGAGTAACTGAAAAATCAAGGAAAGAATTTCAAAAGCAGTAAGGGAAAAACACCAAATCACATTCAGAGGCACAGAGGCAGTCTAATAAGGGTTGCTGTAGATTATATATATATATATATATATATATATATATATTTTTTTTTTTTTTTTTTTTTTTTTTGCCTAGCCTATACAGGCCAGGAGGGTACGGAATGATCGGAATGATATTTCCCCAAAATTGAAAGAAAATAATTTTTAGCCAAAGATACTATACCCTGAAAACCTCAGCTTTAAATGTTGTGGGAAAATAAAATACTTTCATGATAAGTTCAAATTAATCAGGTACATGAACACAGTACAGAGAATACTCAGACATACTTCTTACGGAGGAATAGGCAAACAACTCCCAAAACCTCAAACAGAAGAAAGTCAATAATAATATAACTCACTAAAAGATATCCAAGAGGGTGTAAAATACAGCAATGGTAACAATGCCAGAGACCCAGAATCACATATTTATTCTAACACTGAATGTGAATGGACTCAATGCCCTAATCAAAAGACACAGATTAGTGGACTGGATCAAAAAACAAAATCCAACAATATGCTGCTTACAGAAGACAAACCTCATAGCCAAAAATAGACACAGATGTAGGGAAAGATTGGCAAAAGTCCTACCAGGCTTGTGGACCAAGAAAGCAAACTGGTGTTGTGATCCTTATATCCAATAGTCAATTTTGACCAAAAATTAGAAAGGATATAAAAGGTCAAAGGAACAGTACCTCAGGAAGACATAATGATAGTTTGTGTTCATCCCCCCAAATTCAGTCCTCACAAATATATGGAAAAAGTACTCAAAGACATTAAATCTCTTCTTGATTTCAACACACAATAACACTAGGGGATTTTAATACTCCACTGTCAACAATAGACAGATCATCCAACAAAAAATCAACAAAGATACCTACTACCTAAACAACTGTCAATCAAATGGACTTAACAGACATTTACAGAATATTCCATGTCAAATCTACTGAACTTACCTTCTTCCCAGCAGCAAATGGATCCTTCTCCAAAACAGACAATATCCTAGTTCACAAAGCTAATCTTAGTAAATACAAAAAAGTTGATATAATCCCATGTATCCTGTCAAACAACAATGGTATGATCTCAGCAATTAACAGCAAGAAAAATGACAGAAAATACACAAACACTTGGAGATTGAATAATACCCTCTTAAATGAAGAATGAATCAAGGATAAAATGAGAAGAAAAATCAAATTCTTGGAAATGAAAGAGAATGATAAAACAACATATCAAAATCTATGCAATAGTATGTAATCATTTTTAAGAGATAAATTTATACCACTGAGTGCGTTCAACAAAAATCACGAAAGAGCCCAAATAAATAGACTTCTGTTCCAACACAAATCTCTACAAAAAGAGGAACAATCCAATCCCAAACCCAATAGAAGACAGGAAATAACTAAGATCAGAGCTGAAATGGATGAAATTGAGAACAAGAAAATGATATAAAGTATCAAGAAAACAAAGAGTTATTTCTTTGAAAAAATAAATAATATTTAGAGGCCCGTAGCCAACCTCACCAAAAGGATGAATGAAGTGAAGCTCATCAACAAAATCAAAGACCAAAATGGAGATATCACCACTGACTCAACTGAAATCCAGAGGATTATCAGAACTTATTTTGAAAAGTTCTACTCTTCCAAGTTTGATAACCTGGAAGAAATGGACAACTACCTATCCACATATGACATTCCCAAATTAACATGGGAGGGCATTGAAAATCTAAACCAACAAATCTCAGGTAGCAAAATTGAAATAGCAATCAAACGCCTTCCCAAAAAAAAGCCCAGCACCTGATGGATTCTCAAGAGAGTTCTACCAGACCTTTACAGAATTATCACTGCTCCTTTGCAAGCTATTCCATGAAACTGAAAGGGTCAGAACCCTCCCAAATACTTTTTATGAAGCAAATATAACCCTGATACCAAAACCAAACAGTGACACATCAAGAAAAGAAAACTACAGATGAATTTCCCTGATTAACAAAGATGCAAAAATCCTTAATAAAATCCTAGCTAAATGGATCCAAAAACACATAAAAAAGATAATACATCATGATCAAGCGTGCAAGGCTGGTTCAACATATGCAAATCAATAAATGTAAATCATCACTTAAACAAATTTAAGATAAAAATCATATGATCATATCAATTGATTCAGAAAAGGCCTTCAATAAAATTTAATATCTATTTTGCTCAAAGCTCTGGAAAAGTTAGGGATCAAAGGAAGATACTTTAATTTTGTAAGAGCCATTTATGACAAACGCATAGCCAACATTATACTTAATGGAGAAAGACTGAAAGCATTCCAATTGAATTTAGGTACAAGAAAAGGATGTCCAATCTTGCCACTCTTATTTAATATAGTCCTTGAGACCCTAGAGCTATCAGACAAAAGAAGGAAATCAAAGAATTTAAATAGGAAAAGAGAAAATTGAGCAATCTCTCTTTGATGATGACATGATCCTGTACATAGCGGACTCAAAAAGCTCAAGAGGAAAACTTCTAGAGTTTATAAGTGAATTTAGCAGAATGGCTGGTTATAAGATCAACACACATAAATAAATAGCTTTCCTCTACTCCAGCAACAATTCTGCTGAAGAAGAAATCAAGAAAGTCATCCCATTCATAATAACCTCAAAAAGAATAAAATACTTTTGTATCAATCTAACAAAGGTTATAAAGGATCTTTACAATGAAAACTATCAAACACTAAAAAAAGAAAATGGAGAAACCTGGGTAGATAGAAAAACATTCCATGTTCTTGTTTAGGCAGAATCAATATGATTAAAATGGCCATTCTGCCCAAAGGCCTAAACAGATTCAATGCAATCCCCATTAAGATAACAATAACATTCTTCAAACAACAGATGAACAACAGGAGATCCCAATAGCCAACATCAGTCAGCAAGAAAGAGGAAGCAGAAGGTGTCATAATACCTGACCTGAAATTGTATTTAGGGCTATAGTAACAAAAAGGGCATAGTATTGGTATCAAAGACATGAAGACCAAAGGCATAGACTAGAAGATACTGAGACAAACCCACAAATATTTAACCATCTGATATTTGACATAGGGGGAATAATATAGTGTGGAGAAAAAATACAGTGTGGAGGAAAAACAGTCTATTCAACAAATGGTGCTGGATGAACTGGACAGCCGTATGCAGATAACTGAAATTAGATCCTTATCTCTCACACTGCACAACGGTCAATATGAAATGAATCAGAGTTAGAAATTAAACCAGTAACTATACAATTGATCAAAGAAAAAATAGGATCAATACTCTATGACATAGGTGTAGTCACCACCTTCCTTAACAAGACTCCCATAGCACAAGAATTAAAGCCAAGAATAAATGAGTAGGATACCATTAAACTGAAAAGCTTCTGCACAGCTAAAGAATTAGTCAAGAGTATCAGGAAAGAATCTACAGAATGGGAGAAAAATTTTGCCTGCTACACTTCAGACAGAGGGCTAATATCCAGAATATATGAAGAACTAAAAAAAAAAAAATCTGAACACCAAAACCACAAATACTCCCAATCAATAAATGAGGTGGGGAATTAAATAGAAAATTCTCAATTGAGGAAGTCCAAAATGCCCATAAATATATGAGAAAATGTTCTACATCACTACCAATCAGAGAAATGCAAATGAAAATTTCACTGAGATTCCACCTCTCTCCTGTCAGAGTGGCAAAAATGAAGAATACAAATAATAACAGAGGCTGGAGAGGTTGTAGGAGGAAAGGAACACTATTACACTGTTGGTGAGACTGCAAACTTGTGTAGCCACTCTGGAAAGCAGTGTGGAGACTCCTCAAAAAAAAAAAAAAAAGGATTAGAACCACCTTATGACCCAGCTATCCCATTCCTGGGTATTTTCCCAAATGATCTAGAATAAGCATACTACAGAGACACAGCTACATCAATGTTTATAGCAACTCAGTTTACAATAATCAAACCATGGAACCAACCCAGATGCCCCTCACTGGATGTGTGGATTCAAAACCTGTGATATATATTGGAGTTCTATTCTGCTATTAGAAAGAACAGTATCATAGCTTTACAGTCAAATAGATGGAAATAGAAAAAATTATGCTGAGTGAAATATTCCAAACTCAGAGACTTAAGGGCTGAATGTTTTCTCTCATATATGGAAGCTAGAGTAAAATCTAAAACAGATTGAAAGTCAGCTAAGCTCAAAAATAAACTCAACATTGGTGAATTTTCACATAAGCTGGGGGAAGAAGAGAGGGGAACAGAGAGGGGAAGGAGGGATTTGGGGGGTTATCAATGCATCTGGGAACCATGGACTCCCATGAGAAGCCCAAATACACACAGGCGAGCAGAGAGGTTCAGAAAATTCAGCAATTAATACACATGAATATGTGAATTTCTATCTGTAACATGGGGTAAAGCAGGGGAGACATGGGAGCAGAGAGTGGTCAAAGTGGGGAGACCCTGGATTAGGCTCAGCCTTAATTTACTTGTCAACATCCACCTATGCATGAATGTGTAACAACGATTCCTTTCAATATGTAAGACTATGTCTAACAAATAAAAAAATAAGCTAAAAATTTTTTGACTTTATATTTATAAATGAGTTTATACATACATGTTTTCTTTATCAGTTGTTGTATTCTCTATTTCAGATCAATTTTCTATTAATCATATATGTTTATTAGAGTTTTATAGTTATCCATAGTAGTAGTTGGGTTCATCCCTACAAACTCATATCCCCTCCTTTTCCCCTCTATCTTTTCCCTGCTGTCCTCCCTCCCCTCTCTCATTCTCATTACTCTATTCTACTAGACTTCCTTTTCCTCATCTATTTATTTATATTTGATTGGTTCTTTCTATCTATGCTTAAGGGTGAAGCTCCCTGTGGTATGTTTGTATATGTAACCAACATGAATTTTTAAGAATTCATTCTGCATGGCCTCCCTTACCCATCCCTCTACTCTGTTTCTCCTTGTTCTACATTACTGATCTTCCCTTTATGTTATCCTATTCTTCCCTCCCCATTTCCTTTTTTTAACTCCTGCTTTCACATATGAGAGAAAACATTTTTCCTTTGAGTTTCTGAGTTTGGCTGATTTCACTTAGCATGATATTCTCTAAAATTAAATGCCATAATTTCATTTTTTATTGCTGATAAAACTCCATTATGTGTATGTGTTTGTACACACACACACACACACACACACACATCTTAATCAATTCATCTATTGATAGATTGATAGGCACCTAGGCTGATTCCATAATTTAAATATTGTGAATTGTGCTCCTACGAACATTAAGGTAGCTATATCACTATAGTATGCTATTAGATCTTAGGGGAAAATGCCAAGAATTGAGATATATGGGTCTTATGGTGGTTCCATCCCTATTTTTTTGAGGGATCTCCATACTGTTTCCAAAGTGGTTGTTCTAGTCTGCATTCCCACCAATAATGTAAAAGTATACCTGCAACCTTGCTAGCATTTATTTTGTTTGTATGCTTGATCATTGCCATTCTAACTGGGATACGAAGATATCTTAGGGTGGTTTTGATATGATTTGCCTTGATTACTATAGCTATTGAACATTTTTCATATATTTGCCATTTGTGATTCTTCTTTTGAGAAGTTTATGTTTAGTTATCTGTCCATTTATTGATTGGGTTGTTTATTTTTTCTTTTATTTTGGTGTTAAGTTCGTTGAGTTCTTTGTATATTCTGATTATTAGTCCCCTGTCAGAGTGGTAGCTGGCCAAGATTTTCTCTCATTTATTTGCTTTCCCTTCACCATCTTAATCATTTCCTTTACTGTGCTGACCCTTTATAGTTTGATGACATTTCATTTATTTAGTTTTTCTGCTTTGGGTTCTTGTTAAGGAAGTCTGTGCCAGCAGATAAATGAGTATTAATTCTATATTTTTCTAGCAGTTGTAAGGTTTCTGGTCTAATTCTTAAGTCTTCTATCCATTTCAATTTGACTTTTGTGCAGGGTGAGAGATGGGGGTCTAATTTCATTTTTCTACATACAGCTTTCCAGTTTTCCCAGCACCATTTGTTGAAAAGGCTATCTTTTTTCCAAAATATATTTTGGCACCTTTGTCAAATATCATTTAAGTGTAGATAATTGAATTTTTTGTGCATGTGTCTCCTGTTCTTTTCCATTGGTCTTCATGTCTATTATGATGCCAATACCATGCTGTTTTTCTTATCACAACTCTATAGCATAATTTCAGATCAGGTATTGTGATGACTCCTGCTTCGCTTTTCTTGGTAAGCATTAATTTCTAAAATAATTTATTCTCATTTTTCCTATATCTTTCCCTGAAATAAAGCCTTTTTCCTTATTTTAATGAGGTCAAATTTTATTTTTGATCCTCTGATTCATTTATTCTACATTTTAAAATTTTTGATCTTGAACTTCTTTTCTTTACTTTGAAATTTCATTCTATCATTTTAACATTTTGTATTTGCTTTATTTCTATTCTAAAATTTTTGTTCTGTTGAAGTTATAGAAACAAAAACATTCATTTCTAGACATTTCCTCCATTTCCCAGCTCATATTATCTCACAGAAAGCATGACTTGTCTAAGGCATGCTCTTTCATAGTTATTGAAATGGATTATTTTGCATAGTTTCCATTGGTGATGTCATCAAGCTGGTTTGTGAGAATCAGATATTTACATCTCTTCCCATCTTTGCATTCAGGGATGTCACTTTGATAGGCTGAAATACATTTGGCAGACATATTTACATCATGGAAATTAGTAGATGCTGCAAATTGGTTTTATTCCCCTAGAGAGTTTGTTGCCAAAACTTTTCCAGTGCATTATGAGTCATCATGATATAGGTATGGAGACCAAGTCTCCATCTAAACATCTTTTCAGTCTATAGAATTTATTAGGCTTGTAATCTGAAAATTTCTCCTGGATATCCTTGTTATCTTTATGTGCCTTAATCCTTAGAGCATCAGTGTACAGTCAGGGTAATATATGTTTTCTTGAACTTTTCATCTTTCTTTCAAGAGTTCAGAGGGAATAAGGCCAGGCAACACTTTTTTACCTCAATAAACAATTGTGTTTGGAAGGCCAGACTTTGCTCTACCCTTAATGGTCTGGTTCAGGGGCATGTGCCCCTTCATCCAGTGTACCTCCTCATCCTGTTTGGGTCACCTTGAAGAATAGAAACCCCTTCCCCCACCCACTTCAGAATGGGTCCTCAGAACCATGCAAATATTTGCCAATGTTTCCCTCCCTTGCATCCCTTTACCTATAGCTCTCAAGTAGCTCTCCACATCTCCTCTTGGCAAGATTAGGCAAAGATAAATAAACCCAAGACTTCAGTAGAAATAGCAATTCTTTAACTGAACTCCTGTTTGCCTTGTTTATCAAGGATCGTATTCTCTCAGACCTTGCTCCCTCCCTCCCTGAGTTTTCATTTTCTCTTGCCTTTCATTTATTAAGTTCATGTTTACTTCTGGACATTACTACTCCTGGTGACTCTAACTCTGGTGTCAAGTCTTGTTCATCTATGCTTGTTTTTGACATCAGGTGAGAGTTTGAGGTGTGGAAGAAAGACTTCTCATTGGAGAGTTTTGCTTTTTCCTCTCCATCCCCTGCCCAAGAACCTACACACCTTCTTTTGTGTAAGATTCCCTCCATTAGGGGTGTTGATGATATTTTATTTTGGACTTTTCTACTTCTTTTCCCCAGACTGAATCTGAGGCTCAGGGTTATGTCAATTATAGTAATTCCTCTTTCTTCCTCTTCCCTCATTCATTACTTTTCAAAATTCATGAATTTAAGTTGCACCTTTATTTTCCTGCAGGACTTTGTGTGTGTGTCTTTGGTGATTTGTATCTACTTAGAGGTCATTTTATTAGATATTAGGAAATGGATACTATTGAACCTTTGTCTTTCTAGCATATTTCCTGAAACCTCTTCTGACTTTTTTCTTTTCTCTCT